>VZRH01006481.1:235226-255799 GCA_013397555.1 Urocynchramus pylzowi
AAAGGAAAAAACCCAAACAAAAAAAAAAAAAAAAAAAAAAAAAAAACAGAAACAAAATTTTTACACATGCCTGTAAAAAAGATGCTCATAGAAGTTGGCCCACTGCAATGAGGAGTGGGGTGATTGGGATATTTCTCCAGAGTCATGATAAGCTCTGAGATGTGATATGAGCAAGTTTCCTTTTCTGGAAGACTTTTATTGCATACCAAGGGAAGAACAGCCTCAATAACAGAGCCATGAAAGGCACCTCCAGCAGCCCTGGCCAGAAGGATCAGGGCTGCAGCCCTGTCCCAGCAGGAAGCCATCAGAGCCATCCCATCAGCAGCATTTCTGCAGCATGACTTTTGGCATCCAAAAGTCTCTGATAAAAGAAATAAAAAGACTCTTCTGTCCAATGCTTCCTGACAGCTCCATTTGCAGTTCAAGGGAAGGACCAAAACCTCCCTAGCTCTAAGGTCCTAAACCTGACCTAACCCTGCAAGACCTCACCAAACCTTATAACAGGAGAATAAAAATGGCAGCTATCCTGACACACACTGCACTGCCAGCTTTTCCAGAAGCCTAAGAGGGAAAAACCCCTTTCCTTTATACAATGATTGCCCTGGGATCCACTAGTCAACAACTTCAAATCATCGCAATTGCTCCAGCTTTTGAAAACAAGTTGTTGTTCAAACACAGGTATTTGTTATGACTTGCTTCCTGATCCCACAGTAAGAGCAAGGGAATGAGCTATTCACCAGCCAAAAGCTCAAGTAAGCCTCTTAACACTGCTAGAGCCCTGCTGCTGGTACCAGCTGCTGCTCTGGCTCCAGGTGGCCAGGGTCTGCACAGGGCTTTGCTGAAAATGTAGCCAATAACCTCGGACCTGGAAAGTGCCTTTTCTTTGGGCCAGGGATGGGAAATTCAAGTGAGGATCCTGAATCAGGCTCTTAGAACACAATCTCAGAACTGTAAATCCTGCCTGCTTCACCAGGCCTGCAGTGGGAAGAGCACAGATAAGCACCCTCCAAACTCCCCACTGGTCACCATGCTGCTTCTGTCAGAAACATTTATTGCTTCACATTTGACTTCTGTTTCTTGTTGTTTAAGGAACAATGGCTTTGAAATGCAAATAGTCCCTAAGAAAAGGGCTCCTTGGCAGAGCACACAGTCCTGCAGTCACAGGGCACTTTGGAAACTGCCAGGGAGATCTGGAAACGGCAGAAGTCATCAATGTTACCAAGAAAAAAAATCCCCAAATTGTCTTCAAAAAGACCATGCCCACATCCAGAATGCCCACATCCAGACAAACTGTTCATGTGTCTCCAGTTTGATGGTATTTAATCTTTCCTTCCTAATGATAATTTTCCAGTTGTGTCACTAAACTTAAACAAAAAAAGTGAAAATTATTTATTTAACTGTTTCTTTCACAATATGATCAGTAAAATACATCAGCCAGTTATGTGAAAAAATACTCTTTTGTGGTTTCTGTGCAGATAATCCAAACATGCTCAGGTAAACCAATGAACACAAGCAGACTGAAATGGGAAGTAGAGGCCAAGGTGTGAGTTCTTTCAGAGCTCCCTAAGCAAGTGCTCTTGAAGTGCACACATACCAGCACCCAGCTCTGCAGCAGGGGTTGGAAAAATGTGTTGTGACTTATATCTCTATGTTTGGAGTAGAATCCCAGCATGCAATGCAGTAACTCACAGGTGCTCCCTCCCTTTCCTTTTCACCCACTCCACAGCTCCACTGAAACCAAAGGAAGGAGAAGATTCTTCTTTGCCTGGATCAGGGACTCCTGGTCCTGCTGTCAACAAGAGAGGTGATGGGCTGGGAAAGTCACAACAAGAGGATGTGACTGAGAGCAGGAGCAGGTGATGCAGCAGCTCCTTGTGAAACCCATCTGGAGACACAGCATGGCAGACCAGCATTCCAGAGGATCCCAGGAACCTGGGAGCACTCTCCAGACCCTCATCCCACAGGGCAGCAAAGACAGAACTGGGCAAAACTCCTCACCCTGCAGAGGACTGAGAGCTTCTCATGCACCCATTCAGACTGCAGAAGCACTGACAGGCCTTAAAGTATGTGAATTTTATTCTGGATTTACTGAAGACAAGCAACTGCCCAGAAAGCATTGATCAAAACATGTCACTTGGATCCTCAGCCAGGTTCTTCAGCCTGAGGGTGATCAAATGCTGGAACAGGCTCCCCAGGGAAGTGGTCACAGCACCAAGCCTGACAGCATTCAAGAAGTCTTTGGACAGTGCTCTCAGGCACATGGTGTGATTCTTGGAGTTGTCCTGTGCCAGGCCAGGAGCTGGACATTATTGGATATTACATGTCTTGGTATTGAACTCCTTACCTTGGGCCTTCACTCTAAGTGGCTCTTTCAGGCAACCTCCCAGAAAAAAGGAAAGCTCATTTCTCAGATAAAATGCATGACACACTCACACCAGCCTACCCCACTTCATCCCATAACCCCCTTAGTGCGAGGCATTAAGGCAGGGACAGGCAATCCAGTCCAAGATTTATTCTGCTCTAATCAGCTCAGGCTTTGAGAATCTCCTTGTGGATTTGAGCCTGTGTTCAGTAGCTCATTGACTGCTGTTTTAATGCTGAAGCCTTTCCAACCCAGCTGCAGTAATTACCCCCACGGAGAATGAGGAATCTCAGTTATAAACTAGCTGGCAATCTTGCAAGAATATGTCTCCTAGAGGACTTCAGGATATTTCTCGCTGAAGTTAACCCTGTTAAATCATTCCTAAGCTGTCTTCAAGTAAAGAATGAACCCTCAGAATAACCCTTGCTTTGGTTTTAAATACTCTCTTTTCCCCTTGCAAGTCAGCTGATCTTTGAAGCCTTCAAATCTATCCAAGCTCTTTCAGTTACATAATCCCTGTTTCTCCTGAAATGGTGCAAACATTCAACAGGAAAGCTTAGGAGAGACATTAAGAGACATTTGACATCTAAGTCAAAGCTTAACACAGCTTGTGCAGAGAATATGTCCAGTTATACTCAGCCAGACAGGATACTTTCACTCAGTGTATATCTGAGAACTTTTTTTGCAGAGCAAAGATTACATCAAAGCCTTGGCCAGCAGATCCAAATTCAGCTCTTGGCGTTCATGTGCAGCTAAACTTTGTGCAGGTCTGAGTAGAAATGGCACTGAGCTGTGGAGTTTCTCTGCTTCACCTGCATAAATCCAGTCTGGCTCAGCAGTGGCTGTGACCCATTAGATGACAACCTCAAAGTCTCTATGGAGAAGTGTGATGCCTAAAGAGCAAGCACCCAAGGGACTAAAGCCATGATGATGCTAAAACTAATACCCTTTTTGTCCCTCAGAGGGGAGAAGAGATGGGTGAGGAGCACAAACCTGTGATAATGAGAGTCCTGCAGTCCTAGAGGCAACTCAGTTCAGGTGAGCACTGAAACCTCCCTGCCCAGCAAGAGGTGATGCCACCAAACCCATGTTGTGCTTTCCCTGCAGAAGCAGAGCTCCTGGAGGCAGACACTACTCAGAAATGTCCACCTGGCCAACTTGCTGAGGAGATGCAGGTCATAAAAGACAGCTAGTGCAGGCATTCCTTCTGCAGTGGTACATACTAATGACCCTATAAAGCCTTTTTTGCTTTGAACAAGCAACTGAAAGTTAAACAGTGTGTCATCGAATCCCCTTGCTGGGTTCTTGCATCCATAAACTTGACTAAGCTGGGAAAGACCCCTAAGCACTCTGGGCAGCCTTCACCTGGAGACAGTGGGGGCTCCAGAGATACCCAAGGAGAGGGAGGCTGTGCAACAGAGGGTTTCACTACCACAGACCCCCATTAAGAAAGACCTGGACATAAAATGGCTTCTTACTACTTAGGCTGCCTTTTTAAATCCATGAGCATTGATCTTTTCAGATTACCATACAAAGAACAGAAGCAAATTTAAATTGCTCTTTTCGTATTTCTCTGAGGGAAAAAAAAAGATTTTTCAAAGCATATCATTTAGCCACTGCTAGGGCAAGTTCTCTAATATTTTGGCCAGGTAATTTTACTGTGTAGTGGGGAGGTAATGTTACTGTCTTTCCCAATACACTTTCTCAAGCTCAGTCCCACAGCATCCTCCACAGCTGTCTTCTCTGAATTTGGGCACTCTTGTATAGACTTGTTTGGTTTTCCCACTGGTGGACCCCATAGGGAGCCAAGGATGGGATGAGCAAGCAACTGGGGTATTAGCAGCCTGTGGGGCAGCTGAGGGATGAGGGGCCTCAGGGCCACCCATGCTTCTCACAGACCAAATTCAGACCTGTCAGGAAGTCTGAAGACTTCAGACTTTTCCAAAGCAACAGAACTTATCAAACTGCAGAGAAGTCTTTGATAGAAAAACTTCCTGAAAGACAATTAAACTCTCACTTTGTGGGGTGTCCAGCAACAGTTATCAAAGCTCTGTAGCAGGCAGTGCTGCTGAGACAGAACTAGGGAGATAAGTGACCAAATCAGCCCCTGTTAATTATCTTGGCCCTGCAGTCTTTCTTTGCCAAAGTCAGGAAGGTTTAATTCAACGTGCCAAAAAACTCTTTCTATGTCAAACAACATCTATCCTGAGCTGAAGAGATGGTGGGAAGGGAAAGAAATTTTTCAATAAAAGATAATAATAATAAAAATTTTCATATACACAAAGCAAAACACCTTCTGTATGAATTGAGCAGTTCCTAAGAGACGTCTTGGAGAAGCAAAGAAGCTGGGCAAACTTTAATAAGGGAATTCTTCAGAGACTAGAGCTTTGCTTTAGTTGCTGGCTGCCTCCAGAGGAGAGAAAACAATACAGAAATGAAATATGACCTTGCATCCTTGTGGCAGAACATTTCCAGATCTTTCCCTTGCCCATGTGAGTAACCCTTCCTTGTGTAAGGAGCTGCATTTAATGGTTACCTGCTGGCTGTGCTTCACCACAGGTGACATTGCTGCCTTCTTTTACCTGGCACACACCACCTGGAAGCTCTAACCAAACTACTTATTTTTCCCTAAGATTTGAAGGAGGTAACTAACTTATCTAACTAACTTGATCATGGCATTAGAAATGTCGTGTAAGTCAGAGTTTTGAGACAAGGCTGTGCACCCTCTCTGTGCTCACACGTGTGCTTTGCAGCCTCTCCTGCCCAGCATGTCCTCCCAGAGCCAGCATGCACCAGGAGAAGGGTGTCACCCCAGCCAGCCCATGCCCACGCAGAGTTCCCCCCTTCAATGCAGCCTGTGCCTGCCTGTCCCCTGCCAGGGCAGAACTGGGACCAGAGTATCCAGCCCCGAGGAGCAGCTGGGTGTGGATAGAAATCCCCACCAGCCCATCCCCCCAGCCTTCCCCCTGATACAGTAACTTCCAGCAATCTGGTTTTTTTTTTTTTTTCTTTTCTTTTTTTTCTTTTAAAATAATTAAAGGGGAAAAGCATTCCCCAAATAAAAATATCAACATCTGAACTTCTCCGCTTTAATCTGTGCTGCTCTGACAGCTGGAACCCTCCTATTAGCACTGTGCCAGTGACTTCGTTACCTGAGTAGCTGATTATAGAATAATTACAACCTTCCCTGGGCTGATGATTTTTTTCTGTTTGTTTCAATTTCAACTTCCACAAACGGTGGGAAGTTCCCTTTTTGCTCCTGCCTTACCCTGCTGTGGTCTGTATGTTCCCGATTTCCCCCCGTTGAAGGGAGGGCTGGCTAACACTTAAGTGTAATTCCTGCCCCCGTCACGTGTACTTGGGTACCGAATGAGTAAATGCTCCTGTAATTTCAGAGAGCAGCTGTCTCCCGTCTGGACGGCGGCAGGGTGATCCCGTTACCTGTTTGTCTCCTGCAGGTCGGAGCACTGCTGGCAAGCCCCTGCCCATCGCTGTTGATGTGCAGGGCGTTAATTCCCCGGCATTACAGTGCCCCTTGGTGAAACTGTAATTAGGCAACGGCTTCATTTTACTGCCTGCGAACACTCCCTGACAGCACAGCCACTGGGTGCTTTCCAAACTGCCACAGTTTCAGGCCCCAACCTGAAATCCTCATTTAGAGGAGGACTTTTACTGCAGCTAATCCCTCACCAATGCCCCCCCGAATTGCTGGGGGTGCTGGGCCAAGGGGCTGCTCTGGGCAGGGCTGGCGGGTGGCAGGGTGAGCCTCTCTGCTCTGTGCTGTGCCGTGGCAGGACAGAGCACAGCACAGGAGGGACACGGCGGTGCTGCTGGGCTGGGCAGGGGCTGCAGTGCCCAGCAGAGGGGTCTGAGCAGGCTGCTGGCCCTGGGAGCCAGAGGGCTGCTGGGGAGGGTTGGTGTGGGCTCGGCAGCACTGGTGCCCACGGGAGGAAAGAAGGAGTGGCTGAACAGCAATGCTCTTTTTGTCAGGGGAGCTATTTTAAACCATCTGCTTTGTGGGTAGCCCTTTTGGCTCCCAAGTCTGTCTGAGGCAGAGGTGTAGAGCATGTTGGAAGGCAGAACATCAGAACAGCACTGCAGGAGGACAAAGACAGTCTGTCTGCTGAAGCACAGGCTTGCACAGGACTCAGAGGCACACACATACTTGCTCATCTGGGACTAAGGGAACAAACATACCCAAGGCTTCCATAGTTACCTCAGAGCTACTGTTATTGAGGCATTTATTTGGAGTTCTCCTTCTCCTTCCAACACCAAATACTACCCACAATCTCCATGCGAAACATGCATGGCCCAGGAGGACATCAGCTCACAAGGACCTAATACAACAAAAACTTCTTCAAACCACTGCTTTTAGGACTACTCAGATGATAGGCAAAGAAACAGAGTATAAGCAACTGGGGTGAAGATTTATTGGCAGGAAGAGTCACTTAATCTTTTGTCTACCGTGACAGGGAAGAGGAAAGCCAAGAACAAGGCAGGGACAGACCCTGGAACTGCAGGCAGCAGCCCTGTAGTCACAAGGGTTGCCTAGCCTTGTTGAAACACCTCTGCCTCCTTAGTGGGACTCATGTCACCTGCTGGGCACCTACCAGCCCCTGGCCAGGGCCTGGAAGTCTCTCATGGCAGGGAACAAGGGCTGGGAAGTTTGAGGGCAAGGGCAGAACTGAGCCCTTGAGTGCTGGATGGCTGCTGTGCCACAGCACTGCCTGAGAGCCCAGTACTCCTCTCCCAGGGAATGCCCCTACTGTGGGACATCTGCTTTCTCCTGGCACACTGGGCACTGTAAGCCCTGGCACACATGGCAGGGGAGCTGGAACTAGATGATCCTTAAAGTCCCTTCCCAAACCATTCTGCAGTTCTGTTGCAGTCCAGCTTCAGACACATTAAGCAATTAGAGAGTGTCCAAAGGAGGGCACAAGGATGGTGAATGGTCTAGAAGGGAGTGCCTGAGGTCACTTGGTTTGTTCAGTTTGGAGGAGCCTGAGCAGAGACCTCACTGCAGTTACAACTTCTTTGTGAGGAGAAGAGGAGGGACAGGCACTGATCTCTTCTCTGTGACCAGTGACAGGACATGAGGGAATGGCCTGAAGTTGTGTCAGGGGAGGTTTAGGTTGGATATTAGGAAAAGGTTCTTCACTCAGAGGGTGGTTGGGCACTGGGACAGGCTCCCCAGGGGAGTGGTCACAGCACCAAACCTGACAAAGTTTAAGTTTTTGGACAATGCTCTCAGGCACAGGGTGTGACTCTTGGGGCTGTCCTGTGCAGGGCCAGGAACTGGACTCGATGATCATTGTGGGTCCCTTATAACTCAGCTTATTCTGTGATTCTGTGACCTCGTGGCAAGCCAATTCCCAGCTTTCAAAAGCCTGTCAGATTGTATTTCCTTCACACATTCACTCAGCAGTGACTTACATTTCTGACATGTGGACAACATGCTTGGCTGTCCCAATAAAGTATGTCTATGCCTTCCCATCTTCAGCAGAAACTGCAGGCATTTCCAGTGCAAGGCAAAGCTGCAGCAACTTCTGCCTAAACTAACATTTCATTTCCTTGCTACAGCTCACTTCCATTGTCATCACTTTCATGCCTCGAATTAACTTGCATCTGTTTCGTGTTTGAAGTTTGTAACACTTGCCCACTTTGGCTACAGTAGTTTATAACCCAGCACTAAACATATGTTTATGTTTACTGCACACTAGCTCTGAATCCTTTGACTTAGCATTGTATCAGTTCATTATACCACTAATGGAGAGCCTCTGAGACAGGGCTGAAGCTTAAGTGGCAATAAATCAGGGAATCATTTGGAGGTGGTTGAAGAGAGGTGGCCAGTGGGGACATGCCTGGCCTGACGTCCAGAAATGTTGAGCTCTTGCCACCCACCCTGTAACCACTGGGATTTTTAGCACCTCCAAACATGAAACCACCACAGCTTTCAGCAAAACTGTCATCTGGATCTCAAATAAAAGACTAAAATTGTTTTCCATCTTTGTTCCAGAGGCCTTCAGCACATCCCACCTGCCTATCATCTAAGTGCCCATTGTCTTTGCAATAGGGCTAACGAGGTCTTCAAAAGGATTTCAGAATGACAGGAGGGAGAGGGGGCTGTATAATGTACTATATTACACATATAATATATAGCATATTGCTAAGTGGTACTTAACACCTGCCCTAGCTGTTAGGTGACAGGCTGGTGTTCTGGCACCAGCTGAGGTGCATTTTAAGGTCCAGTTGGCCATTCAGAGCAGTTTTACATCCATTAGCATCAGTGAAGCTTCTTCTGTTTTCCACCAGACATGGTAATGATGCCAACATCTGGGTGAAGTAAGCACACTGCCTCTTCATAGCCAGAGCCATTAAGGTGGTGCCTAGACAAATGTGTTTATTTTTCATACAGATAACAGGATGCTCCTTAGAGCTAATAAGTATTTACTTTCCCTTGCATTGCTATTATCTCCCTCATTGAGAACTGTAATTAACATCATTGATCATTTGTGTAGTTTGCCTTCTAATCTGTTTTTTGTGCTATGGTGGACTGAAACTGCAATGTGCATTATGTCAATACAGGAAAAGTTATGTTTGACCTCTGCCTTTACACTGGTCTGACCTACCTGGAAGCTGCACTGCTCCTGTGACACACCACAATATTTCACACACTACAATATTTTACACACTACAATATTTTACACACTACAATATTTTTTTAAATTGTCCAATTTAAAAGGGACAACCATATATTTTCCATGCAACAAAAGTACCCTTGCTCATGACACTGTCATCAAACACTTGAATTAGTTGCTCCCACTTTGCTCATTGCTTCTTGATGGGGATGGACAGCCAGACCCTGAGGTTCTTCTTGGAGCAAGTTTCTATCACCAAACCATTGGGCACATGGCATGCAAATACTGCTGGGGACCCAGAGGTGAAAGGACCTTCCCCCCACTCTCTCTGCACAGGCACCACTCTCAAGAGGTTGCTTCAGACAGGACAATTTCTGCAAGAATGTGATCCCCATCTGACAATTGAAAATGTCAGGAGTCTTCCTGTTGTTGCCTGCGTACAGTGAGGATTAAATAAAGCCATGATGTACAAGGACATGCTCTCTCATAGAGCCTGAGATGCAGAAATCAGGGTTGTCATGCTGGCCAATGCCACAGAGCTGGTTTGCAGCAACAGATATCTGCCCAAGCATCTCCAGGGCTGCTGTTCTTCCTGTTCAGGAGAAAGCAACAGTTGACAGTCATCTACAGTAATTTGTTTTATTCAGACAGCAAGAGCTACACAAATAATAGATTAACAATAATACAATTTGTGCAGTAAATTGGCCTGGAAAGTAAAATCTTCTTCATGGCCTTTATTTTTTTTCTGGCTTCCATATACCTACATAAGTGTGAGCACACACTGGGAGGCACACCGTGAAAAACATCTGCCTTCCAAAGAGTCTCTGAGGAGAAAAGCCATCCCAGGCATGAGAGCCATTGCAGGACCCCAATATCCTGGAATTGTGGCTGGAAGGGGTGTCAGCTCCCTCAACATCCCCCTGCAGAAAGGGTCATCATCAGAGTCCAGCCAAGCCAGTCATGGCATCACCTAATCAAGGACAATCCATCCCAAGCCCCTCTGTAGCTGGCTGTATATGCCTTACACATGGAATGATTCCAGTAAGAAGCAAGCTGGAAGAGAGTCCCCCCAGTTTCTGCTACATCTACTTGCATTGCTTCCCAACCTATTAGAAATCCGGAATGGGAAAAACTTCTAACTTCTTTTGGTTTGCTTTTCTCTCATCTTGTTGGCTAGGAAATGCTCAGACTCTTCCCTAATTTGGCATAAATTCAATGCACCTATTCTCCAACCTTCAGAGCAGTGAAGAATCCATTAAGCTCATTTCCATTTGTTCCAGCAACAAATCAGTATATGGAGACATGAAGAAAATAATTTTGAACTACTTTTTCCATTATCTAGTTCTCACTTCCTGCCATTTCCCGTTTGCCTAGCCTGGCTTCTTTATTCTCCTTGTGTCTAGCCCATAGCAATTATCTCAATATCTAGGAAAAAGCATTAGGTTTTAAGATCTCAGGCTCCCTTTTGACAAAGGCTTTGCAATCCAGAGACACTGAGGGGAGAGGATTAAACTTCCATCTGTTTGCCTTGAGGGGGCAAAGCAGAGAAATCAGAGAGAGGTTTCAAGAGATGCTTGTGTGATAACAATGCACACTCACTGGGCAGGGAAGTCTCAGGTAAATCTATTTGCTTGGGAGCCATCCCAGTCACCAACTGGAACAGGTTCTTAAAAATTCACTTTATGAACAGCAGACTAAAAAGATTCCTTCAGCTCCCTTCCTCCAGAGTGTCTGATTGCCTCTCCAGACCTGTGCCATCTGCAGCTGCAATTTTTCTGACAGTAGGGAGGAGGAAGTGGCTTGATCCTGCACTCTGCTGAAGCTGGCACAGGAACACCAGTGTGGCTACACCCAGAGGGAGCAGAGAAATCCCAGAGAGGAGCAATCCTGTCCCTTTGTAGGGGTGATCATCCCTGGCACAGGCAGGGCAGTAGATGGTAGGAGCAGCACCTGCCCCTGCAGCACCCCAATCCTGGGGTCACTGTCCCTAAGGAGAGGGGGTGCAGGAGCCATTGTAGTCTGGCTCCTGCACCCTGAGCTGGCTCTGGCCTTTCTGGGGACAAAGCTGAATGTGGCTGTGACTCAGCAGCCTCCTCTCCCTCACCAGTGGCTGGTGACTAATTGTATTTAGTCCCATTCTTGGGGAGAACAAACATAAACAGACTCAGCAGTAATTGTTGCTATGTCTCTACTGTTTCCTCCTCTGGCCGAGTAGGGGTTTTCCCACACACTCATAATTTTAGAGCAGCATTTTAGGTATTTTTTCTTATTTTTAAGAAATACTGTGAACATTACTTGACTGGTGGGAAAAGAAGGAAGGAAACTTCAAAGAATAATTTCTGATTTCGTGCAGACTTTGGGGGAAAAGTTTCTCTAACCTGTCTGCAGAAGAGGGCTGGTCTGCTCTGGGCAGAGAGTTTTGCCACCACACAAAGCAGATTGCTTACCAGCACCCTGGAGAAGTCCACATCAGCCCTGGAAAGATAATTGTAAGGATGACTTCTCTAAGGACATGGCCCAGAAACATGGTGCCCCTGGAAACAGGTCTCCTGTTTGATTATCTCTCCTGAGATGATCTCCATTGATCATCTCAAAGGCTGATCTGGAGCACTGTGGCTGCTGCCTGGGAAGTAGATACCTACAGACCTGTGGCTCCTCACACATGCTTGTGCATATACAGGTATCACTGCAGATAGAGATCCAATACTTGGGATCCCATTCCCACACCCCATATTTGGTGGGAATCTGTAGATCATATCTGGAATGGACCTGAAAAGTTCTTGAGAGCTGAAGTCTTCTTCCTAGCTGGAGAACATATAGATTGGCCAGAGAAAGCAGGGAGAAGAGCAAAGAAAGAGTGTGTGGTCAGTTCTGGGGGCACTCCACTCAGGTACTATTGGATATGTTGTTCATTATACAAAAATATTAAACAATTATAAAATAATTTATTTACTACCAATATAAAAACTAATTACATAATCCTCATCCTCAGCCAGAAGACTAAGATGATTTTATTTATGAATTTTATGAACATATATTTTTCTGTATTTTAGAATATGTTTAACCCAAAGCTCACCAAGTCAGATGCTTTCCTGAGAGACAGGAGACCTTTGGTCCAACTTTCACTTATGCAATACCCAGAGGACTGTTCAGTGACAGCAATGGCAGTGACAGTGACAGTTCCCCTGCAAGGCAATCTGACCCAGGCTGGCCCCAAGCACAGACTGCCAGCCTTTGCAGCCTGCAGTTAGGTGTTAATTCAAGGTGTGGGGTTATCTCTGTGCTCTCTCTGCAAGCTGGCCTGTTGAAGGAGCAGATCTCTTGCTGCCAGACACCTGCCTGTGCTGTGCACCCAGAGGCTCTGGTGAAGGATTTGCCCCCCTCTAGGAGCTGTGAGCTTTGGGGGTGATGCCTGGTGCAGAGCCCATGAAACACAGCACCACGAGGCCCAAACTCAGCTGGCCCACATGCTGTGTAAGACAGCAACAGCAAAGAGCTGTATGCAATTGAGTTCAACCCCATATGTTTCCTCATGCTGGCTGCAGCCATCCCATCAGATCTTTGCCCAGTGCAGTCATCCACAGGCTGCAGCAAAAGCCTCCATATGCCATGGGAGCACTGAAGGCTGAAAGCCAGCTCGTCCATGTTGTATTACAGTGCTGGGATAAGTTGTGTTGGTGTTTCTGTTAATTTTGTGTAGCATACATGGATATTTTCAGGGGAGAAAATAGGTTTTCGCATGCTCTGATCTTCCTTTTCTTCCAAATTCTTCCACCTTGGTCCAGGCAAAAACTCCCAGTGACTTTTTCTGTGTGTACTCTACTGTTCTGTTCTGAGAGCCCGTATTTCACTGCTGCTACTGCTGGTCAACTGTACCAGACGTTCAGACAGCTCTTGGTAAAACTAGCAAAAATCAAGGAAAAATTGATTTAATGTCTATGAGTCCAGGTGGGCAACTGAGGAAAATGTCTGGCTGTGGAAGAAACCAGGGAGATAAGATACTCAAGTGAAGACTGGAAATTACCCCTGTATATTGCATTTCTGATTCGTTTTCACTCAATAATGTATGTAGCAGAGCCCTATAATCTTGCTATTGGATGTTTTTATCCACTGTGGCAAAAAACCACTGACAGCATGCCCAGCTGTGATCAAGCAGATACCAGTCCATCTGTCCTGCAGCAGCACTTTGCTCAGGAGCAGGCAACTCACGAATCCCAATACTGGCAACTACATACTTACCAGTTTCTCTTATGTAATGAAATACTCTGGAAACTATTTGTGAGCAAACAGTTCCCAGGATATTTCATTACTCATTACAAATTTGCAAATCGCTCCTGAATGATCAAATATTAGCGTGTAGCTAGGGTGCAGTCCCAGAAGGGATGCGCTGCTTTGATAAGGATTAGCCTACTCAGCGGGTTCCGCTCGCTGCGGTGCCCAGGGCTCCTGCCCACCCATCGATTGCCCCTGTGAAACGGGGAGTGTCGCTGAGCGCTGGCCGAGCGCTGAAGATTGCTGGGGCACTCTAACCTGCTTGCTGAGGCGCTCAGAGGAGAAAGGCGAATGCTCCTCACGTGTGGAGACGCTCCTGCAGAGGGCTGTTGGAGCCTGGGGCTGCGCTGGGGCAGCACGTGTGCAGCCCGGGGAGGAGCAGACTGTTTTTCTGATACCGTGTACATAACACTCCACCCAAGCCTCCCTGTGTAAATAAAAAATAAAGTCAAATCATGTCAGTAAAGAGTGGATTACACTGCTCACTGGGAGTGCTTGTGTATGTTCAGCCATAATCTATGATAAGGTGCTTGCCATAAAATTCCTCCTGGAGCCTGCAGTTCTCCGGGGAGCTGCAAGATGCCAGCGGAACCGCCAGGGTTTTGCGTCACACGGTGGGGGCAGCAAGCGGGGCACTGAAGAATGGGTCAGAGACCCAGAAGGCTGCACAAGTCCCCGGGGCCCTGGGGGTCCCTCTCCCTTGCAGGAGAAAGGCAGGAGTGCCAATTGCCACCAGCAGATACAAGGAGACAAAGTTCAGTTCAAAGAGGTAAAGGGTGACAACCTTTCTACAGACAAAATTATCCTGCAGTCAGTAAAGCACAGCAGCAATCAGGACAGATAACAGAGCGAGTAATGAAGGCAGAGATTACAAAACTCCACAACCAATCCATCCCATAGCAAAAAGCTGCTGTAAAGCAATTTTAACTCAGCCTATAAACACAATTAGAAACATTATGCTTTGGTACAAGATGTTTTTTAAAAGAAAAACATATGGCAAGTTTCATTTGCATTATGATAAATGAATATCTGAACAGGTCCCAAATGTGGTGCATTTTTTACAAACAACAACAAAAAAATTTATTTCTGTCATCTGTTGATGAAGAAAAAGAAAGCGTTTCCAGTTCTGATATAAATGCTTCACAAAAAATCACAAGAGAGTGTTTTGTACTTTTTATTTGTGGAGAGGAAGACCCCCACGTTTGGGCCTGTCCCATCCTGAGAGGACACTGCCAGTCAGTGGAGGCTGGCAGAGCCTGGCTCTGCCCACCCGCCTGGGAGAGCATCCTGAGGGAGCCACTCTCCTATCTGCTCTCCCCCTACCGAACAGTCAGGTGGAATTGGGTTGGAA
Organism: Urocynchramus pylzowi; assembly: GCA_013397555.1. NCBI lineage: Eukaryota > Metazoa > Chordata > Aves > Passeriformes > Fringillidae > Urocynchramus > Urocynchramus pylzowi. The sequence goes on from VZRH01006481.1 coordinate 249,850, forward strand.
GAAGCCTAATTGTGGCTGTCCCCTAGAGTCCCCCAGGGGAAAAAAAAAAATCAAATAAGGGAAAGGTTATTGTGGACTGATAACAGCTAGGGAGGCTGGGAACAGTACCTGTTGCCAGGGAGAGTTTGCTGAGCGCAGGCAGGGCGCCCTGCACCTCCTGCCCTGTGAACAGAGCAGAGAAAGGCATCCAGGGGAGGGACAGAGGAGCAAGGACGTGAGATGAAGAGCTGCAGAGAGATTGCAGCCAGCCAGACCCGGACCCAGGTGGTTGGGGGGGAGATTCAATAAGGAGGTTTTGTGAAAAAATCATTGCATGCATTGATGTAATTAAAACCCTGACCATCACACACTGTATGAGACAGAGGGGGATGATGGCTGTGAGCACAGCTTTGGGCACTGAGTAGAATTAGAGAGCTGGTCTTCTGCAGGCTTAGCACTCATGATTTCTTGTGTGCAAAAGCATAAAAGGTTTTAGGTGATGGAAACTGTCAGGGTGCTCCTCCCTACACCGCCTGCAGAAAAGAGCAGCTGCAGCCAGGTGAGATGCTGCCCTGACAAACACACATCCACACGAATTTGGCCCCTGAATTGTGTCCAGCATGGGCTTTTGCTCCCCATCACTAGCCACAGCCAGGGCAGCCAGGTCACTGCTCAAGGGAAAACACCAACTAGATGGCCACCACTGGTGTGGCTGTGACTGAATGCTGGCATTAACTCTCAAATCCCCTCCACACTTTAGCCAAGTGAGTGCCATGGCCAGGAGGGACTCCCCCAGAGCCTGCTGCAGCTCCTCAGTACACTGGGAGAGCAGGTACCCAGCGGAGAGCTCAGCAAAGCCCTGCCAGCAGCAGGGACAAAACAGCCCCTGGGACCGGAATGAATTATGCACAGCCTTAAGTATTTGCAGGATAGAGGCCTTAGCTCACTGGGTTAAAATACCAGAACAATATAAAACACCTCTACCTCTGGAACCCACTGCACTTCATAAAAGTGCCTGGGACCCTGCTGGAGCTAAGCCATTGTCGATAGCCATAAAAAATTGGTCAATAAATCTTCTTCCACTGATGAAATAGCTACTTCACAGCCAGAACTCAACAAATTGAGCATTTCAAAGCAACCTGCTTGACACAAGCCCTGATTTGCACACCAATACAAGCATCCCCAGCCTGAGCAGGACCCTGAGCCTGTTCTGTTCCTCCCTCCCTATTGTCACAGCCAAGTGCCAGGAGGAGATTTAGTGCATCAATATTTTCCTCCCGAGTGACAAGAAGGGGATTCACATCTGTAACCCTCAGGCCTTTGGAGTGAAAAAGTCCCAAAAGCAGAAACTAGCCTGGTACACAGCAGCCACACTGGCTACACCACTGGCACTGCCGGGGGGACTGTCCCCTGTCCCCAGAGCCTCTCCCAGACAGATGCTAGTTCATCATAGTGCCTACTTTAGTTCATCATAGTGTCTACCCTTTTTTTGGTTGGAAAACAGGTAAAAAATAATGTTAATAGAAAGGCAAGTGTTCATCACCTTGCTGCTCCACAGACACTGTCCTGAAATTTTAATCTAACAGGTAAAAAAGCAGTTACAGGAGAGGCTCCATTCTCAACATGCTGTCACAACTCAGTATTTTTAAATGCAGCCTATAGCCAAGGGGAGTGAAACAATAAATTTCACTCAAACAATACATTTCACTCAAACAATGCATTTCATTTTTGGTGTTTGTTTTCCCAACTCCACAGCCATTGATATATTTAAGTAGCATGATAACTACAAGGAGGAAAATACTCTCAAATTTCAGTTTTAATAAAGAACTTCTTTAAAAATTGAGTCACCCTATATTCATGCCATTGTGGGTTTTTATGAAGTCAGGGCTGACTTGTTCTCTTCCTTTCTGCCTACAGGGAAAAGAGCAGGGCTCAGCTGGGAGGCAGGACCTGCTTCCAAGGCAGAAATATTTGTTCAGTGAAAACTTGCATTTAAATATTGATGTTTCAACAGAACTTACTATTTGCTTAACCAAATGTTATAGATTTGCCTAGACAATCACAATGGGGAATTTTTAGGCCCTTTTAGCAACACTGAATGATTTAGAAGCAGTTATGAACAAATCCTAAGTTTTTCAAATCCACGTGATTTGTGGCTCAGATTTCGCGATTAATTGTTAGGATTTGGGTTTGCAAGACAGGTGTTTGGCATTTCTAACTCCCTGCTCCCTTTAGCAGACATCAAACCGAGCATTAAACTCCTGCGGTCTTGAAAGTTCAAGTCAAGGTGGTTTTTGTTTTGCTTTTCCCCCTGAAGGTCAGTTCAGGATTGAATCCTTTTGTCAAGGTTGGCTGGAGAGCAGAAGGCTCTGTTAATCTGCAGGCACTGCGGCTCCCTCCTGGCTTCCTTCCCTTGCAGTTTGTTTTACTTCAGGATTCACCCCCTGGGATTGTAAAGGCTGCAGATGAGGGTTAGAGGTGAAACAAAGAAAATGAGGTTGGGTGTTTATTTAGAGGGAGACAGAATTCATAATGTTGGAGACACTGGGCCCCTCCCAAGAGATAATCGTAATTTACCAGCACCTCTCCACCACTTGTTTCTCCCCAGAAATAAAACACAGTGACAGATCCAAAATACTACTTCCCCAAGTAGCTCCTAGAACCAAAACAAGGAAGAGGATTTTTTTTCTGCAAAGTGACCAGACACTGGAACAATACAAATATGCTTCCAGTGATCTCCATGTGAAAAAGTACCTGAAAAAAGAAATAAAGGCAATTTTGCCTCCTTCAGAGACTTTATTTTTTTACTCAACTTTATTTTTCACTCAACTTGTGCCTGATGTTTTTTTCTTGGTAGATTGCCTTCTTATCGCTCCCCCTTTTTCATGCGAAGGCCAAATTTTGCTTTCATTCATTCACCGTGTAACGCCACTGACTGGTAGTTAAGGCACATCCCATCTCACACAGGCAGCCTGGTGATATATTTTCCCTTCTTCACACCTTGTTTTAATTATCACAAGAGCAGCAAGAGAAGGTGCAGAAGCATCCATTACACCTAAGAAAAAACCTTGCTCTTTTCCCAGGCTTTTTTTTTTTTTTTTTGGTGTTTGGCCTCTAGGGCATCATCCATTTGCAATGAGATCCCGGGATTTACAACAGAGCGAGTGGTCGTACAACAAAAACTGGATTCCGGGGTCCTGATAAGAGAAGACAAGCGTCCAGCGACCAGAGCCTGAGCGGTCACCCCACCGCTAATCTGGCGGAATCAGCTGACGCCAAGGCTTTGATGCTGAACACACACCGGGGTGAAAAATGAGAGTCGCGCTCAGCGCCGGCAGCGCAGCTCCAGCGCTCTGCTACCAGAAGTGGCTGCTTACTTTCAAGCTCTCCGCACAGCCTGTAATCACTCAATATTGAAACCAGATTTACAAGCTCTTTAGAGGAGAAGTTTGTGATTTCCAAAGCAGACGCATTTGGTATTTCAGGAAAAGGTCAAGCCCCCTGTGGAGTAAGGGGTTTTTAATAGAATCAGTTCAGCAGGAGTTAAGAGGAGACATACCAGCCCAGCGGCTCGCAAAGCCAGGAGCGGCAAAAACGCAAGAAAAGCTACAGCCATTATTGTTTTGAGGAAAGAATCAGAGAAAAAGAGAGGCACGGGATATGCCAAACTAAATGTTGGACATTTGATTTCACTTATTCCAATCTGAGAGACTTTCTCAGTTGGAAATAGAGGGCTGTCCTTACGCTCCCAGGCTTGCAGGGGTTTCAAAGAAAGGAGTGCTTGTGATTGTCTGCAGGGGAAACCTGAGAGTGCTTAGCACAATGGCAAATCCAGGCTCTTAACTCAGATGCATTTAAAAGGATAGCCTTCGATTGCTGTCTCACCTCTTCAGCCTCCAGCCCCTGGCCAGGCTCTTCAGCTGTTAATACTTGTTGCCTGCCTCACTGGGTTGGGTGAAGTGGTGTTTTAGGCTGCTTTGTTTCATGCTGGTACAGCACCCAGCAGCCGGGAAGCCCAGGGAACATCACTAAGGACCCTCCTTGTCACAGGAGCACAAGTTTCTAAATAGTGCTGGGGCCTGCAGGCTATATAAGCAGCCACTGCAGAAACACTGGCGATGAAGCTGGCTACTGCTGGCTCCAACACCCTTTGGACTCTGCAGTCAGTGGTTTCAGTGAAGAGATTTGGGGCTCATTCCATAACTCACATAGCTGCTGCCAGACAGACACCAGAGCTCTTAACACCATTTCCTGAGTATAAAGGCTTAAAAATAAATTGGAAATCCAGACTTCATACTGTCCTGGTTTTGGCTGGGATAGAGTTAATTTTCTTCTTAGAAGAATGCTTAGAAGACTCATAGCCCAGAAACTCCTAGGCCATATCAGCTACCACACCTAAACTCTAAGTACCACACCAGGTAACAGAACCCCAGGAGATGGCAGCTGCTAAGCCAAGCCCCAGCCCCAGCTGCTCTGTGGCCCTGCTGCCATGACTGCAGGGGATGGCAAACAAGCTCTTCTTTAAAACATCTCCACAGCAAGGGGCCAATTAGAGCATCCTGGTCTTACTAGCCTTTTAATGGCAAGCATAAATAGGCCCTTCTGTATTCAAATCAGCAGCAAATGAGTAGTGAAGGTCACAGGATGCTTAAATGACTATACAACATGCTCCCTCTGAATGCTGGAGGAGGCACTTAAAAGGTTTAGCCATCAGATTTTCTAACTTGTCTAGTCACAGTAACTACTGGTGCAGCCACAGACGGTATTTCAGGTTTGTCTCTTTCAGCATCAAGTTCCCAGTCAGCGATTCCCAAAAAAAATACACTTGGCAGAGCAGACAACTGCCCTAGATTTTCAGATCAGTGCAAAGGAAGGGCAGAGCTCTTATAGGAAAGCAGCACTTTGAAAGGTCAGCCAGAAGACCACAGGCCAGATTCCAAGAGAAGTTGTGGCCACGTAATTTCTTAAACTTCAGCAGCACAAAGAGGTAGAGATCAGATGTAATTCTCTGCCTTAAAAGCAACTCTCCAGGCACGTTCAAGTAGTAAGAGGGGTCAGCAGCTTGAGGTACACAGATGAAACTAATCCATCTAAACTGCACTTTAGTATTGCAAACATGGGCACAGTGGGACCTTGGCATTCCCAAGGCTCTCACTGCTCTTGGCCCACGTGAGTGTTTAACTGCAGAGGTAAATTTGCAATTTCAGTACCTCTGTTTGCACAGCCAAGTGACCAACAAGAATCCTACTACATCATTTAAGTGTACTTTCAGGAACGTGAGCCTGTGACTTAGAGGGGCAGCTTTCCTTGCTTACATCTCTTTGCATTTCAGCCTGCACACCCCAAAGCAATCTACCACAGCAAACAGCACACGGGATCAGAGCATTGCTGCAAGGCTGTTGTAACCCCGTGTGTGCCATCATCTTCTCACTGCTGGCAACAATTGCACCTCAACTTCACAGCCAGAACAGGAGGCAGAAGCATTTCTAAAGCTCCTTAAAACATAGATGAATACTAGACTCGTGCCAGGTTTTATCTTCTGAAGCAGCACCTTGGATGCTTCTTTCACCATGATGTGGCTTCAGCCTTTTAAGCATGTATACTTTAATTATTGCAAAGTCTAATATAGCAAGAAAAATAAATACAATAAATTCCTTGAATAATCCAGAGGTTGTTTGTTTTTAGCAAGTAAGCATTGAATAAATGAAATGATAAAGTGCTGCCAACTAGCAGAAGGAGTAAGAAGCAACTAAGTGCACAAATATTGGCCAGAAAGAAAAGCCACCTATGTAAGAACAGCATAAAGGAGGAGATAGAGATTAAAGTACATTGTTGTTTCTTCAGTCCCACACAAAACTAGGAGCATATGATACTTAGTTACATGATAGAAGAGCAAGGCAGATGCTTTCCACTGTGCCCAGAGGCGTTATAAACAGAAAAAAAAAAAAAAAAAAAAAACCACCAAACCTAA
>VZRH01006481.1:269085-282454 GCA_013397555.1 Urocynchramus pylzowi
GGGCCGGGAGCCGCAGGGCCGGCCCGGGCCGGGAGCCGCAGGGCCGGCGGGAGCTCAGCGCGGGCGCCTCTTGCCCTCTGCCGGCAGAGCCGGCCCCAGCAGGGACAGCCGGGGCCTCTCCCAGCGAGGAAACCGCCCCCTGCCAGGTCCGGGCGAAAGAGCGCCGGCGGAGGTTGGGAGGATGCGGGAGTAGAGATGAGCAATGCCATCGCCAGAAGAGTGAGAGCAGCGCGGGTACACCGGGGCTCATATCAGTATCTACCCCCGGCCACATCCTGCGCACAGGAGTTAACATCCAGAATTCAGCCATCACCTTCTGAAACGTCCAGGCAAAGGTGTTACATGTCAGGATTTATAAACGGTACCTACAAAGTCAAGCACCACCTATCAGATCTGAGTTATCAGGTGTCTAGAGATAAGGAATGGCAAATATTAGGAATTTACTTTAGATCCCAAGCATGAGAAACCATTAGTTACGTCCTGTCACAGCATAATGTGTGCGTGGAGGAGGAGAGCTGACACTAGACATGGCCAAAAAAATCCTGCAGCATCACTGTAGCAGGACAGAAGATACAGTTCAAGTGACATTTCTTACAGAAAGCTACAGTTGGATATAGGACATGTAGTGAAACAGTCATGCTTGCCAAAACTAGAGCCTCTTTTGAGTAGGAGCTTATTGCCTAAGCAAGAGTCTCAGGCTTATATTTGCACATGCAAGACAGACTGTCCATGAGTCTGAACACAAACACCAGTTCCTTGGAGGACTTACCCTAACCCTGGGAAGACTTACACCCAGCAGTCAAACCCTGCGTGCTCTGCAGGACCTGAGGGCTGTGTGAGACTGTTCTACACTCTTGCAAATCTATCGTCAGCAGCCCCTTCAAAACAGCAGCTCTAAAAGCTTTTGTTGCAGATAAAGAAGCTCTCCAGAGATACATTACTTTGTATCAGTCAATATTTATTGCTCCAGCTCTATTTTCTGAGTCGCATATTTCAGAGCCAAATGCCAGAGCCAAGGCAGCCAATTCAAGTCAGGAAAGCCTATACACATTGTGACAGACTGGAGTCTCAGCTACTTAAGTAGGCAGCACTCTGCCAGATTACACCAAGCTCCAGTTCTGACAGACATTTGTAAATACAGTAGAAAAAACTGAAGGCAGAGGTAGATCTCAGAGCAAGGACCAGCAGTTTCAAGAAGATGGATATCTATCTTAATTGTATCTTAATAAGATTTTAATAGTTCAGTCCCACAAAGCTGCTGTTTGAAAAGAAGGCAGCAGGACATCTAAGCATAGATGTGCAATTAAAACAAAACCTTAATTCTCACTTTATCATGAAAAGGAGAAGGAAGAAAAAGTATTTGTGAGAAGGGACATGAAGAGCTAAGTCAATAATGGCTGTGGGGGAGCCATTAAATTCTAGTAGCATGTGATGGTGTGCTCCAAAGGGAGAGTGTGGACAATTCCCTGTCCTGGCTCTAGGGCAGGATCAGTAAGTACATCAGAGACAGCTTGTACATCAGCTTGTAATTCTGATAACTGAGTCAGAATAATTGTAAAAAGGACAAATAAGGGCAAAGGGAGCTGCAGTGAGCTTTGACAAACATGAAAGCAGCTGAAGGCATTCAATATCCAGGATGCCAGGCAGGGCAGCATCTGAAGACCCAAGCCCACCACGTCTGGTGGGTTTAACCAGGGAGGGTGAAGGTAGTGATGCCCTCAGCTTTCTGCCAGCCCTCCTTGAGGGACTCCCACCCCTGTGACAGGGACTGCAGATGGGATCACCCATCCCTATCACCTGGTGCTGAGGCACCCAAGGAACAGGTTTGAGCACCCTCTGACTACTGAGAGGATAATCTCGGGCAGAGGAGGAGGATACACAGCTCGCTGCCAGCAGCACCTCAAGAAGCCACAAGGGTTCATCTGTAGGAGCACTGTGAGATCAAAGGCAGATCAGGCAGAGGAAAGGATGGGTGGAGAGAGAGAGCAGTGTTGGCAGAAAGTGATACCAAGTACAGCAGAAATTCAGATCCCTCACAGTCCAGGCCTCAGAGGCAGCGAGGAGGCAAGAGGGCTGAGTTCAGAGAGCTGAGAGTCCTGGAAGGCTCCTATGAAGTGTGGCTCCTATGTTTTCATAACCACAAGTGCAAGACATTAAAGTTACACAGGACTAAAACAAAATTAAGAAGCCTCAGAGAGAGAAAGCAGTCCTGATTATTCTCAAAGCACCTTTTGTAACAGAGTATTATATAGCAGAGTAGGATATTAAACCAAAGTCTTCTCCACCAGTTGCAAGGCAGCAGGGAAACATGAGAGTTAAACACAGTGGAGGTGGGGAGCAGGAGAGTGCTGCCCAGAGCCCCAGAGCCAGAGCTGCTGGGCAGCCACCCCAAACCTTGCCCCCAGACCCCAGATTCACACTTCTGTACTGCAGAACAGAACTGGTTCTGCCTCCACCGGGCTGCCATCCTTTTCTCTGCCATACCTCCAACATGCTGCTCTTCTACTTTGGTGTGTTCAATACTGTTACATGTTTATGGACAAATATCTTTCCTTCACTTTGACAGAAAGAACTTAAAAAAGGAGGTAGTGAGTGTTGCCATCTGAGACCCAAAGGGAGCTTCAGAGATAGAATTCCAATGTACCAAATGTAATGAACAGACTGAATTATGGCCTTTAACAAATCACCAGTCTGCCATATACTGTGAACAGGCTGGCCAACTGCTTTGTCTTCTTTGTTGCCCTTGATGCTCACGGCAGCACCGTGCTGCCTGTGGCTGCTGCAGCCCTTTCTGGCACATCCCCCTCTCCCAGCAGCCCATCAATGACCACCTTCTTTTTTAATCAATTCAATAATAACTTAGTTTTCACTTTCGTCTTCACTATCGAGTCCTAATGAAACAAAAGTCTATCAATCTCTCTAAAGACACATTCAGACTGATATTAAGTGTGTCTCTTTATGTCCCCATGGAGAGCCTGGCAGGGAGGTTGATAAAGCACAGAATGTTCTTTCACCTCCTAAGGGCAGATTTTAAACTTATCTTGTTCAAACCATGGGAGTAACATAAGGGCTGATATTAGGAGCCCAATTAAGGGAAACTGCTGCTGAACACTTAGCAACTGAATGGCTATTAGCATGATAGAAATCAGGCACAACAATCTGCATTAATTAGTATCCCTGTTGTTAACACTAGATACGTGCATTCCTAAATAAATACATGTAATATTCATCTGAATTGCATTCCCATGAATAAAGCTGGACTCAAGCTCTGTGCCAAAGGAAGGAGAACCCTGTGGGTTGCTGTTTTCAGAGCAGGGCTGGCAGAGAGGGGCACTGGCAGCAGCTGTGCCCCTGTGCTGTGTCCAGCCAGGACAATTTCATTTAACCAAATCTCTTTGCCTTTCCCGAAACCCTCAGGTTAAAACAACATTGGCTAATTCATGACACAAATGCCAACTGAAACACATCTATTTCCAGTAGCAGGAGGTAACACTTGATTCAGCTCTGAGGAGGCTGTGCAGGGTTTCTCTGCCTGTCCACTGGCAGCTCTGCCTGTCCAAATGGCGAGGAGCTGAAGATAACTACCCACCAGCTTTGTTGGGCTGCTGGGCACCCATGTACATCCCTGCTCTTCTCGTGTGGTCAGAACCAAAGCTGCTCAAGATCATCCCTACTGACATGCTCTTCAAGCCTCTCCCCAAAAACCTGAACTTCCCTTTACCCCTGTTGCTCACACTTTTTTTTGCTGTATTTACACATGAAGCTAGAAAGTAGCAACAGCAAGAAGAACTGAGCTGTTGAAAAAAGTGGAGAGAAAACTGGCCAAAACTGAGAGGAGTCCAAAAAGCTAGCAGGGAAAAAGGATGAGGAATGAGCCACCCAAGTGAAAAGCAGTGAGTGGATCTGAGCACAAACCCCACAGTGAGAAAAGCTGGTCCTGGCACTCTGCTGAGGGAACAAGGGGTGATGTGCCAGGAAAAAGAGATGTGGTAATGAAGGCTAAGGACATAGTGACTGACAGGCGCTGGCACTGCCAAACACTGACATGTGAAAAATTGTCCTCACTGTCCCCTCTGCTAGTTTGCAACTTGACAACCCTAGGAGCCCAGCTGGCACTGAGGAGGTGCTTGGAAGAACTGGGGACAAGGAATAAGTACAGGGAGAGCACAAAGATGAGGTACACCTGAAATGTGAGGGGCAGATATTTGGCAGGAGGACAGAAGCATTCAGGGACAGTGTGTAGGACAGTGCTGTCAGGATCCCTCTCTCAGCTGAGTGGGCCCCTCTACATCCACTTGGCAAATCTGCAACAGTGCTCATACTTTCATTCCTAAAATCTCCACCATGCTCCAGAAACAGATCATTATTTCCAGCACGCCAAGCTCAGAATTTTTCGCTCTGCCCAGAGAACAAGTCTCCCCATGGCCTACCTCATCCCTGACAGTCCTGCAGGAACACTTGGGTGAGGAATATCTCACTGTGGCTGACTGAGTTTTTCCTTTCTGATTTCAGTGACATAATTAGGGAAGTACAAATGATGAGGCTTTTTGAGAAGGCATGCTCCTTCCCTCTTTGCTGGCACATCTGTAGCAGTCCTTCTCACTACATTTGTGTCATAGGTTTACTTCATTTTTGTTGAAAGAAGGGGTTGTCAGAAATCTGAAAATGGAAACTGAGCCAGGGTCCTACCTTAATCCTTAAAACTACACAGCTGCCCCAGACTCCCTTGCACAGATTGCTTAAAAATGTGGTGGTATGCAATGACTTACCAGCACCAACCAGCAGGGACTGGCAGATAGTGTATCAGGAGATACCTTCAGCTAATAAAGCATGTTTCTTCTAGAATGTCCCTAAAACTCAGTATTAAAATCAGTCAGCAAAAATGATTAATTCTCATTATATTTGATTGAAAGGCCTGCATTTTCTCAACTGTGGTGCAGGTGATTATCCTAAATAAAAATGCACATGCCAATTCTGAAGCAAGAGAAATAAATGTTAATTGATTCTCTATAAATTGGGAAACACGTAATTCTGTCACCAGCCTTATCACAATATCAAACTTCACTGGACCATTACCAAAAACAATCCTACAGCTGATTCAGAAAGCACAATAACTCACTCACGAGTATTAACAGTGCCCCTGCAGACTCAGTGATTAAGAGTGGGATCCTTCAGGGGAATTTAATGGTGCTAAGTTCCCATTTGCCACAGAAACACTCATATATTACCACAGGGTCGTGGTTACAAACCAGGTCTGAACGTGGTGGACACGGGAAGCAGAGCAAATTGTCAGGAAGAGCCATGCAGCACCTACAGCCAGAATGAGCTGGTGAATTTGCACAGCCAGCAGCAAACACTCAGTCAAGTATCCCCACTGGAAAACATCACATTTCCTTCAACAGATGGAACAGGTTTTCCCTCAGCAGAGGCAGTGTCCTGTGGACAGTGCTCCCCTGCAGGGAGCCGGGTGACTTCCATACAAAAGATCTTCTCTTCACCTGGCTTTCCCTTGAACAGTGCAGAAAACCTTTAGGAAGTACTAGGCATATCCCTGCAGAAATCATCAGAGACTATCCTGTTTGACCCTTTAAGAATAGATGAAAGGAACAGAAAAGAACCATATTTCTCAATAAATCTGCAGAAATAATTCAGTTATTCAAAGTGCTGCCCTACCCCATCCTAGACTCTTGCTCCAGTACATAAAATAATGTGTGAGACTTGTTCAGCATCCAAAATTGAAGTCATCAAGTTCTACAGATGTTGAAAGTTCATCTACAGTCATCCAGAAATGACAAGGAAAGAGCTGCAGGCAGCTATAAAGTATCATGCCATACATAATCACTTCAGAACCAAAAAAAATAAAAGTACCAGTTGACTAAAAAAACCCCAACATAGTGCAGTCAGAGCTGCTTATTCTTTGTCCTACCTGCCAAGGACACAGAAAAACTTATGCTTCTTGCAGCAACCCTCTATATATTTGAAGATTTGAATATTGCATGTTCCCCTCTTTCACCCATAGGTTGCCCCAGGCTAAGCTGCCCCTGTTTTTTCCAGCCCTCTCTGTCACAGCATGTTTTGGAGATCATTGTCCTCTCTCTCATCCAGCTTCTTTCCAAAGTGCAGTCTACAAATACAGACTCCACCCTATACCTCAGACCCTCCTTCCCTGATTTTGCAGACTGAAACATAGCATATATCTCTGAATTTGCTGCTTTCCTGCAACAGCAACACACTGAGACATATCCTGAACTGATCTCCAAAAGGAAGTTAATCTCTCTGTTGCAAATTTTAAGGCTACTCTAGAGGATATTCTTGAAGAGTTGTCCAGCTAAGGCAGTCCCAATTTCAGTGTAGGAGGTAACTGCTGGCTAGGAAGGGAGCTTGGGAAAGCTGGCATCAGGCAAAGGGTGTCTGACAGATACACAGGCAGTACCACATGCAGCTTGTGAGACAGAGATGGGATCTCAGACACCTTCCAAAGCTCTGCTCCCCAGCCGTGTTCCTGCAGTGGGCTCTCCTCTGTGCACAGCTGTTCTTTTCACCAAAGAGTTTCATCCCACATTTTTTCAGAAAAAATACTTTTCACTTAGTGTACACCCCTACCTTGTGAAAGAATAGATCACATTGTAGCCAGTATCACCTCTTTCTGCTTTTTCTTTCTTTGGTCCATGCTGGAATAACTTCTTTTGGCACTCTTGGGACTCATATTTTAATTATTATTTAAAGGAATTGCCAGTTCTGTTTAACTCCTTTTTCCTTCAGGCTTCCTCCCTGTAATTACCTACTAATTCTGATTTTACTCCAGACTTTCGTCTATAGTTTGCTCTTCTCTCACTTTGAATTCCTGAATGGCAAATACATTACCTTTTATCTTCACAGTCAACCCGTTTTGTTTTACTGGTTAGACTCAAACCTAGAGTTTACCTTTTTAAATTACTTTTTATATATATAAAGAAGGTGGAAGGAAAAAAATAATTTTCCATCTCATTCATTATAGGCAGGAACAGGCACATATATTTATGAAACAGATTATGGCAACAAGTGCTGGAATTTCTTGCCAGCCTGCATCCCACTCATCCCTTCCCAGCAGATGTGCAGGTGATTATAGCCCTCCATGGCCGCTGCCACGCTCTGTGCTTTGGATGACACTGCTGGATGCTGAAAGGCAGCCTGGTCCACCTGATTTCCCTACTACAGAAGACTGCAGGAACATGTGCAGCCACAGTGCTCCTTCCTTGCCTGTGATCCTCACTGAGAGAGCCAGGATCTCCTGTGGAAGCCTTCACCCCCTCTTGGGCGCAGCAGCCGCAGCTCACGCAGCCATTGAGGCGTGAGGGGTTTCCTTCTGCACTGATGGGGTTCAGTCCCCACTTGGTGTTTGGGCAAGGAGCCAGTCAATCTTTCCTGCTAAGGAACAGGTTCCACTTTCCCTTGGCAGCATTCCCTCTCTCATTAGCAATGCTGCTGCAAACCCTCAGCTTCCCAGCTTTTGCATTTTCAGCATCCACTCCATCTGGGCCTGTGGAATGATGACCTTTTCTCTGCCTGACTTTTCCTCACCCAGCTCCTGCAGGCTGCTTCTGCACAAGTTTCCCCAGAGCTATTCTCCACACTGGAGGATGTTGGTCTCCTCACCCTCACCAGCAGAAAAATGTGGAGTTCAGTCCTTGGTAACCCAGCCCAGGATCCAGGCTGAAACACAGCGTGTTTGTGGTGACCAGGTGGGCCTGGCCCTCAGAGAGTGGGGTCGAGGCAGCCCTGTGCTCCACCATCCCTACCTCTCAGGCTGTGTCCCAGCCCTGTTAGCCTGTGAGATTCTCCTCTGCTACCTATTCACTCACAGATGCTGGGGCTGGGGGTTCACAGGCTCTCTCCCAGCCCAGCTGCCTCCTGCTCTCTTATTAGGTTGCAAAAAGAGGGCAGAGATGCTACCTCTCATTAAACTGATGTAGCTGGGGAAGCTGCAGCAGATGGCTCTGGCTGGAGGGATTATGTGGCTGTGCTGGGATTCCCCATAAATTCATCTCAGTCAGAACCAGTTTTCTCATAATCTGAAAAGGCTAAATGAGAAAAGTCTCTTAAAGCAGCTGAGGAGTAGGAGCAACATTAGAGCCACAACAAATCCCCTTCATCAGCTTCTGAACAAGGGTGCTGCTTCTGCCTGCCAGTGCAGCTTGTCTCACAACAGCAGAAATGGGGCTGGCTACACCAATTCTAGACATCAGCTCTTTTCACTACAAGATTACCTTGTCAGAAGGAGAGCCAAGATTCACCTAGGTGAGCTTGTGTCTCCTTTCAGTAGGCACCTGCATTGTGTAAGAGAAGCCCAGCATTTGAGAGCCCTGTTTTTTCCTCAGTGTGCACAGATACCATTGGCTTTGTTAGCAGTTACTATGTGTGTCAGGTGTTAAAACCCCTAATATTCAAAAGGAGTCAGGTGAAAGTTTTCAGCTGTGTCATTTTAGCTGAATGTTTTCAGCTGTGTCATGTCTATTTTTCTCACCATTTATCTTCAATATCTCTGAAAACGTGATGAGGTTGGCTCTTTCTGTGTTGAACATTATGAAAGGGATGGTAACTATGTCCCCCTACTTTTTTACAGCCTATTCTCCACACAGGTTATGTTTAACCTACTTCAGGTCACCAAGTTTCTCCAGCCTCAGAAGGACTGGGTTAAGATCAAGGTTATATCTTCCCAGCCTAAATGCAAACAGGTGGCTACTAAAACAGGGCCATTTCCAGACTGTTTATGAGCTGATGCCTTAAGTTCTTTTCCAAAGAATCAGGAATAAATAACTCAAGTTTGTGTCTCCTCTCAATGTTGAAAAAAGTGTTCCTATGTATTTAAATCAAGAGATTTCTGCAAGCCTACGTATTTTTTGACATCTCCAGAACCACTTAGGGGTGTGGATTTTTGGGGGTTTTTTTTAACTTGTAACACTTTGAAGTGGGGATCTGCAGCATGGTACCTCAACTACAGGACCTGGGAAAGGCTGAGCTCTCAGAGACAGGGACTGCTGGGGAGTGGGGGTGTGATAGGAAAGGGAAGCAAGCTTGTAGAGTTGTCACTGATGAGTAACTAAGATAAAACAGTGTAGGCATGGGGGAATAACCATGCCTAGGTTAGAAAATCTATTCCAAAATTCATTACTTAGATGCATGTAAACGTTAGAGGGAATTTCAGACAAGCTAATTCACCTAACATACTAAATTGTTGCTGATAGGGGTTCAAACTGATGAATAATCAAGCCAAGACACCCAGTTTCCTCCTTCTGTTCTCAGTACTTTAAGTGGTTGTCATTGCATCTTGTTTTAAAACATACTGACTGTGCAGTGTGAGGGTTATTTCCTAGTTTCTGAAATGCTCCAAATCTTTTTGGGAATGAGAAGTAACTATTTCCTATCCTCAACTAAAATTATGAGGGCCATTCCCATAATTTCTCCCAAATCTAGGCAAGTTTTCACTCCGCCTGAGCTCTGATCTACTGTTGGCACAACCCAAACCCACAGAAGGTCACATTGTGACCCTTTCAGCTGCAGGACTACATTTGACCCATGAATGAGCAAGTGAGGGACAGGATCTCCACCCAGGTCACTCTGAGGGAAATGTATTCTTCATTTGAGATGTGGGTTTGTGGTACAGAGAGGTATTTTGGCTGAGAAACCAGCCTGTGTCCAAGCATATTTGGGAAGTCAAATATACAGCAGCCAAGTCTCAGTTCTCACATTAAAATCAATCAGTTAGGTTGCAACATTCTGTTTATGCTGCCAAGCTGGGATGGTCAACAGAATTTGTCTTGTCTCCAGTACATCCCAGGACGAGCATAACAGGCTAGAAAATCCCATATATTGTGGGAGCTGCCAGGGCCTCTTCCTCTGTGAAGACAGAAAGATGACAAATCAGGGCAGAGAGCAGAGCAAAGAGAATGGGCAGTCACAGCCTTCCCAGTCTCTTATCCAAATTGTCTACCTCCCAGATTGCAAAAGCCAGAAATAAAAGGAAGTTATGCAGCCCCATAAGAAACAAGGGACACTTAGGCAGAAATGCAGAGGAGAGCTGGTGTCATGCAGCAACAAGTTGCGCTGAAAGAGAAGATGCATCCAGGAAAACAAAGCTGCCTGGCAAGGTCCAAGGGAATTTTCTTGCTTTGCATCAGTATGGATATTAATCAGAAGGACTTTCAAAAGCACATATTAACCTTCCTTCAAGAAACGAGGAATCCCCACAAAACTGCTCTCCTTCATGAATAGAAGCACCTTGTGAAAATGTCTCTGGGAGTCACAGCCTGCAGTCCCCCTCTCCCACCAGCTTTGCACTGGGAATGCACCTCCAGCAAGTGCCAGCAGGAGCCAGGGCCTCCCCAGCAGAGGCTGAGCACTGCCACACTGCCTCCAAGCTCTAGGTTCTAAGCACCTAAGGATTCAAGTTCTCAATGCACAGAATGTTTATGGCTTTTGTCAAGCCATAGCCTTAGTAAATGGAACTTGGATCAAAAGCTATTCCTCTGTCTCTAGATACCCTCAACCCCCTGGTATATTCTCTCATGGTCAGAAACTATTAGCTTCACATCACAGTTTTTTGGCATGGCACCTCTGTAAAGAAACAGGTTGCAGCTGTACCCAAGCATTTGGCTTAGCTCAGCACAGCAGGAGATGCTGGAAGCAGGGGGTTAAACATGTTGGAGTAACCACAGCCCTTCAGTTTCCCCTTGCAGCCAAACTCAGAACCTGCCAAGAGCTGCGTTCCAATAAAATGCAACTCACACAATCTGTAAGTGCAATAAAATAGCTGTTAACAATTCTGTAACTCTCCCTCTTTTAGCTTGTAAAAGCCCGAAGGTCAGCTGGAAGTCAAGCTGCATTTCTTTGGAAAGAGGGCAGGCCAATCCCGGGTGACCAGTTCCTGTCCTTTTGCCTCCTCCTCTGGGGTATCTGAAGGGCAAGCACTGTGCCTGGAGGGGGTCTTCTGCCTTGTTCCCACCACAGGGGAGCAAACAAGGGTGTGTGGCCAAAGGGGAGCAGGTACCAAAGGACCTTGTCCACTCCAGGGCAGCTCAGCTCGGCCTTTCATCAGCAGTGACGCTGAGGGAACGTCTCGGTTGATGTTTCCCCTTCTCTGGACTTGACACTGCAGACACTCAGGACTGTGGAGTGAAAAGAGAAGCAATTTCAAACCCTGTCCTTCTAGAAATGAGCAAGTCTTAAAATCACCTGGTGACCTCCAAGTGGCTGAGGTTTGGGGCTAGGCATGCACACCCAAACACAGGGCTCCTGCAGTCGTGTATGTTGAAATTTAGGGTCACCTATCAAGGAAGTGAAGCAGCTCTGCCACATATGAGAATGGGGAAGTAGGATGGGTGCAGAGAGGAAGAACAAGGGTAACAGAGGCAGAAAAAAATCATCACCACTCCCTCATCACAAGACACTTCATTTCTAGTTTGGCAAATCAAGTGAATTTACTTGTCATCTCCAGGGTCAAAAGCCTCTTCACGTAATCACCAAGATTTGGAAGGACAGAATGTGCCAACACTAAGAGTAAAAACAACCAGTATGAAAGCAATGTTTTCCCCAGTAATTTCCCAAGTTGTGTTCCCAAGTTGTGTTCCCAAGTATATAAAATTCTTGAAAGAAAGAACATCCAGACAGGCCAGACAGAGGGCTGAGCCACACCACTGGAGCAGCCCTGGTGAAAGCTGCAGTCGTTGCAAAATGGCATAATCCCCTTCAGTTAATTACCAGTTGAAAGAGCAAAGCCTTCATGGCTGGATCCTTTTATTGTTTTAGCAAATGTTATGTTATTATACTTATATTTTCCATTAAAATTCTGATTATTTCAGCTAAGAAAGGAGGGACTCAAAGGGGAAAAACAAAGAAGTGCACTGACCTGCAAAACCAGTTCAAACACAGGCTTTGAAATCAAGAATTTTTTCCATGATGACTTAGGAATACTCAAAACCCTGTTCTTCCTAACAGGCTTTTGTTCACCATTACTTCATAGTAGCTGAGGCCAGGGCCTTCAGGGGCAGATTTGGATGAGCACTGTGAGGGAGGAGGAAAGCTGAGGTTAACACAGGCTGAGTACTGCCCTTCCCTCCAGGTGCTGCGAGCCCACGTGAACAGAGGAGATCCTCTGCAATGCTCACATGGACCAAGTACCAACCTTTTACTTTTTTTTTTTTTCTTTTAAAAAGTGCCCTTTAGAAATTCCATTTGCCATAACACCTTTGTCAGAAGGATACAACTGCAGCTTAGGTAACAGCAAGATGCACCAAAATAATGATGAAACACATTCAGTTTTTTGCTCAGCCTTGTGTCTTCAGTCTATCTTTAATCAGGGAAAAATCTGGGTCCCTTGGGGGTTTGATTACATGAAACCAGCTGTAGTGCTAGAAGAAGACAGAGCTCTTCTGGAGGGAGCTGGTGGGGTTTGTGCCTGGTGATGTACTACAAAAGTTCAAATTGGCCTCAAATAGAGCTCTGCTCTGCACTCTCTCCTGGGACACACCAAGGAGATACGGTTAAGGTGTGGGTGGTGGAGAGCTGGGGAAACAGGACACGAGTACAGAAAACAGCCCCGGGATGTGACACACAAGGCTGGCATCCCGTCACCTCCATCCACCAGTGTGTGCCTCCCCTCCTGCTGCTGCTGCCGCCACTTTGGGGAAAACCGCCGGATGAGGCGAATCTTGTCCCGAGCCTGGCGGGATCCCCCCAGCCCGATCTCACTGTGCTGGGGCAGCGGGAGGAGGGAGGTGGGGGTGGCGGGAGCGATGGAGGCCATGGATGCGGTGGAAGGCCGTGGAGGCAGAGGGAAGCAGAGGGAAGCGGAGGATGCGGTGGATGCGGTGGAAGCAGAGGGAAGCGATGGATGCCATGGATGCGATGGATGTGGTGGAGGCAGAGGGAAGTGATGGATGAGTTGGATGCAGTGGAGGCAGAGGGAAGCAGTGGATACCATGGATGCAGTGGATGTGGTGGATACGATGGATACGATGGATGTGGTGGATGAGGTGGAAGCAGAGGGAAGCGATGGATGAGGTGGATGTGATGGATGTGGTGGATGCGGTGGAGGCAGAGGGAAGCGATGGATACAATGGATGCTGTGGATGCGGTGGAAGCAGAGGGAAGGGATGGATCCGATGGATCCAATGGATGCTGTGGATGCGGTGGAAGCAGAGGGAAGCGATGGATACAATGGATCCGAAGGACACGATGGATCCAACGGATGCTGTGGATGCGGTGGAAGCAGGGGGAAGCGATGGATCCGACGCATCCAATGGATGCTGTGGATGCGGCAGAGCCGCCGCTGCCCCGGGCGGGCCGGACAGAGCCCGCGCGCGCAGCGCCACCTAGCGGCGGCCGACGGCTC
>VZRH01006481.1:282472-294193 GCA_013397555.1 Urocynchramus pylzowi
GGAGCGGGGGCGGGAGCGGGAACGCTCTTGGGAGACCGACTCACATCAGCAACAAAAGGTCCCCCCGACCTCCGCTGGGTGCGGGGTGAAACACGGCGACAAGGGACGAGGAAGCGGCAGGGGTACGTAACGCCTTGCTGGCGCAGGTTTGCACAGAGCAGTTGTTCTCCGGGTGCTCAGCCCCTAAGGTGGAAGACGGGGATGGGGAGCAGAATGAAGCCCTCATAATCCAAGAGGAAATGGCCAGCAACCTGCTACACTATTTGGCCAAGAAGGCCAATGGTATTTTGGCTTGTACCAGCAATGGTGCGGCCAGCAGGGCCAGGGCAGTGATTGTCCCCCCCACTCAGCGCCGGTGAGGCTGCACCTCAAGAACTGGGCTCAGTTTTGGGCTCCTCAGCACAAGAATGACAGTGCTGGAACACGTCCAGAGAAGGACAGTGCAGCTGGGGAAGGGTCCAGAGCATAAGACTGGAATGAGAAATGGCTGAAGGAGCTGGGGCTGTTGAGCCTGGAGAAAAGGAGGATCAGGGGAGACATTACCACTCTCTACAACTGCCTGACAGGAGGCTGTAGCAAGGTGGAGGTCAATCTCCTCTCACACACAGGAAGTGACAGCATGAGAGGAAATTATCTCAAGATGCAACAGGAGAGGTTTACACTGGTTATTAGGAAAAATTTCTTCATGAAAAGGGTGGTCAAGCACTGAAACAGACTGCCCAGTGAAATCACCATTCTGAAAGTGTTTGTAAGATGTGTAGATGGGGCACCTGGGGACATGGTTTAGTGGTGAATATGGCAGTGCCAAGTTAACAGTTGCATGCAGTGATCTTGGAGGTCTTTTCCCTTATGATTCTGTATTTCTACATGTGCTGTTCACTGAAAACTCTGTTGGGAGGATAAGGGAATTGCCCTTTTACAGCAGAAGGAGACTGACAAAAGGAGGTGAAGAGCAGCAGGAAGACAAAACTAGGCAGAGGAAGATGAGGCCATGATAGTAAAACTTCAGCACCAAGATCATAAAAATGCAATGGATGATAAAATCCTACTTAAAAAAAGAGAAATTGCATGACTAAATACCCCAGCAAGACACTTTGGTGGACACATGAAGAGGGGACACAATCCCTGACCAAAGATTAAGATCACTGACAGGATGTAGCAAGCAATTTAAGAGACATAGAAGTGTGCTGAGAAGAAAAACAAGCCTCAAATAATTAAAAGGAAGAGTAACATTTCAAATAAAATGGCCCTGATGGCTCAAAATGGAAAAAATAATCAGGTTGATTTCTCAGTTCAGCAAAGTCTCTAAAGCCACTATAGCCTACTTCTGCTTTGATAAAAATGCATTAATAATCTCTGAGTTTTAGATTAATATTGAAAAGCAGATTCAGTTAAAAGTATTTCCCATAGTTAATGAAAGTCCTGTCACTGATCCCAGGAAATTCCACAAAATGTAAAAGCACACAGAAAAGACAGCATTTAATGATATTGAATACAACTTCGCTTCGAAATTTCCAATCTGTGTAGAACTCAAGTGTGTAACAAAATGAACAGGCAAATCTGATTTAACTTTTACCTTTTTCCTCCCCTCAGCAAAGTACTAGACTTCCACAGCTTTTTTGAATTCATGGGTTTTAGGGTACACTGTTTCTGATAACACTTCTCATTTATGTACAATTTGCTTGAGGGAAAAAAAAGATAAAAATATTAAAAAGGCACATCAAAAGCATCACAACTGTGCTAGATTTCCAGGTAGAAATTCTGTCTCTTGTAAAGTGAATTAATCACTCCAGCTCTAAAGAGAAAATCTTACAAACTCTACTATGAAGAAGTATAACAAAGTATATATGTATATATATATATATATATATAAGTATATATATAAAGAAGTATAAGAAGTATAACTTTATAACAAAATATAAAGTTAATTTAATATTTCTACTTGTCAGCCTGGTATGCCACTGCTGAAAAAAATGTGATTAACAAAAGTTTCTTGTGAAAACTCTTGCAATTATCCAAATCCCACTGGAGTTGAACAAGCCAGTAATAAGAACAGAACATCATTAGATACATGAGAATTCTTTTCTAAACAACAATGCAGAAGTTAACAGCAGGTTTCTTTTAGGTGGTCCCCATCTAAAACTATATGTCACCACAAAAGCCTGAGGCATATCAATATTTTCACACTAGATCTTACAAAATCTAGTGCCCATGGGTCAGCTCACAGGATGTGAGCAGAAGTTAATCTTGTGATATGAGTAGCTTACCTAAAAATAGTAGCAGCTATTTGGGTCAATGCATGATAATGAAAATTCGTTTTCAGACTCCTAAATGCTGAATAATCAATCTATGGCATACCTGAAGGTAAAGTCTCTTACTAAATACTATCCAGGGATGATGTGTGCCACTCCNCAAGTTAACAGTTGCATGCAGTGATCTTGGAGGTCTTTTCCCTTATGATTCTGTATTTCTACATGTGCTGTTCACTGAAAACTCTGTTGGGAGGATAAGGGAATTGCCCTTTTACAGCAGAAGGAGACTGACAAAAGGAGGTGAAGAGCAGCAGGAAGACAAAACTAGGCAGAGGAAGATGAGGCCATGATAGTAAAACTTCAGCACCAAGATCATAAAAATGCAATGGATGATAAAATCCTACTTAAAAAAAGAGAAATTGCATGACTAAATACCCCAGCAAGACACTTTGGTGGACACATGAAGAGGGGACACAATCCCTGACCAAAGATTAAGATCACTGACAGGATGTAGCAAGCAATTTAAGAGACATAGAAGTGTGCTGAGAAGAAAAACAAGCCTCAAATAATTAAAAGGAAGAGTAACATTTCAAATAAAATGGCCCTGATGGCTCAAAATGGAAAAAATAATCAGGTTGATTTCTCAGTTCAGCAAAGTCTCTAAAGCCACTATAGCCTACTTCTGCTTTGATAAAAATGCATTAATAATCTCTGAGTTTTAGATTAATATTGAAAAGCAGATTCAGTTAAAAGTATTTCCCATAGTTAATGAAAGTCCTGTCACTGATCCCAGGAAATTCCACAAAATGTAAAAGCACACAGAAAAGACAGCATTTAATGATATTGAATACAACTTCGCTTCGAAATTTCCAATCTGTGTAGAACTCAAGTGTGTAACAAAATGAACAGGCAAATCTGATTTAACTTTTACCTTTTTCCTCCCCTCAGCAAAGTACTAGACTTCCACAGCTTTTTTGAATTCATGGGTTTTAGGGTACACTGTTTCTGATAACACTTCTCATTTATGTACAATTTGCTTGAGGGAAAAAAAAGATAAAAATATTAAAAAGGCACATCAAAAGCATCACAACTGTGCTAGATTTCCAGGTAGAAATTCTGTCTCTTGTAAAGTGAATTAATCACTCCAGCTCTAAAGAGAAAATCTTACAAACTCTACTATGAAGAAGTATAACAAAGTATATATGTATATATATATATATATATATAAGTATATATATAAAGAAGTATAAGAAGTATAACTTTATAACAAAATATAAAGTTAATTTAATATTTCTACTTGTCAGCCTGGTATGCCACTGCTGAAAAAAATGTGATTAACAAAAGTTTCTTGTGAAAACTCTTGCAATTATCCAAATCCCACTGGAGTTGAACAAGCCAGTAATAAGAACAGAACATCATTAGATACATGAGAATTCTTTTCTAAACAACAATGCAGAAGTTAACAGCAGGTTTCTTTTAGGTGGTCCCCATCTAAAACTATATGTCACCACAAAAGCCTGAGGCATATCAATATTTTCACACTAGATCTTACAAAATCTAGTGCCCATGGGTCAGCTCACAGGATGTGAGCAGAAGTTAATCTTGTGATATGAGTAGCTTACCTAAAAATAGTAGCAGCTATTTGGGTCAATGCATGATAATGAAAATTCGTTTTCAGACTCCTAAATGCTGAATAATCAATCTATGGCATACCTGAAGGTAAAGTCTCTTACTAAATACTATCCAGGGATGATGTGTGCCACTCCCAACTGCAAAAGGCAGATTCCTGTGAAACTCTGACCACCATAATGTTTTACCAATGCCATGAAGGGCAGTCGTGTGAAACTGCAAAAGCATGGAACAAACTCCCATAGAGCACCTATCAAAATGTTGTCTTCTGATCAATAAACTATTCTAAATTGAGCCTTTAATCTCAAGTAGCTTGAAACAATTGCTGACATTTCAGATTTGAATAAATCATTCACAAAACTACACCTAACATATAAACTCCACTTAATCTTGCATTGATCAAGGACCATCAGTACTGACTCTGGGTACCAGAGAATGTAAACAAATTCAAATATATTAACAATTATGAGAGAAAGCCACAAATGTTATCTAGGAGAGAAATACAGAGATTCAGGGGCTTATATCAAAGATTATTCTAGGTGGGGTATCAGAGCCCCAAAATTGGTGACATTGCTTTTTAAGCAAAAGGAAGCCAGAAGAAGAGGAGTCTGGCCTAGCATTACCAAAATTAGATCTGAGTTGGCCATAATAGCAGTGCTCAATGCAGTTCAGGTGAGTGCTGACCCTGATGTGGTTTTCTGAACCCTCATTTTGGTGGTTCTCTTGCTCTGACCCTCCAGAGTTGGATGCTTTGCATGTGCCAGAGAGATTCCTGCACTTTGGAGCTACCTCAGCTACTACTGCACTAAAAACTCCAGCTGGATGAAGAAGTGCCAGCTGAGCAGAGGCTTTTCATCAGCCCACACACCAGGTCTGCCTCTGCTGAGCCAGGGGCAGCACTGGACCAGCTCTGGTGCCATGTTCTACCCCCCACACCCCAACCTGGCACCAAACACTTTCAGCTGCCACAGAAGTGAGGCAGATTGTCTGGAGAGTGAGAGAAATCACGTGCAGAGACAGAGCCTGTGTCTCTCTGTACCAGCACAAGGAAAGGCCTGCTGAGCACCTGAGCTGGCCCAGGAGCTGTGGCAGATCCCCAGCCTGGCTGGCTGCTCAGGACCTGCAGCCAGGGCACGTGCTTGCTCACAAGGCTCCTGCAGGGGAGTCTGCAAGATGCTCACACAACAACTCAGGAGTTCAGGAAATGCTCCAAACTCATCAGATGGCAGATCAGGACAGCCAAGCAAATTTTCTCTCTCTTGAGAGGTTTGGTATCTGATGAGACAATCCAGGGCAAGAATAGCAGTTCAGTATTAGTTGAACAAGGAGTGGTAGTTGAAGAGGAATAGCATTTCCTTGGAGACACTGCTTCCTTTACATACCACACCTATCAAAAATGCACAGTTTATTTTGGGGTGGGTGCTTTGTTTAAAATATATTAAGAACACGCTTGATAGTTAGACTTTGATTTATGCTTACCTGAAAGCTCATGTTAATAGAGCAGTTTGATTGTTAGAATTTTGTTCAGATGCACAGCAGGTACAAATTCAGAGATGAAATTTTCAGATGAAAGCATCCAAACCCCAGAAAAACATGCTTAACTTGGAGCAGTCTCCATGTCCCAAGTCCCTGCTCTCTGCATATGTAGCTCAGAGTTTTCAGAGCATTTGTCATTTGAGCTTACAGCTGACCCAAGTGTTATTCTGACCTGTCCTTCAAGGTCAGAAGGTGTCAGCCCTGCCCTCGCTTGGCTCCTTGGTGTGAGCCCTGTCAGCCTCTGAAGTCAGTGACATATTTACCAGACAAGTTTCTGCTGGGGCTTTACTCCCTGGAATACTTCAGGGCTGGCAAAAATGCCTCAGCAGGAGCACATCACCAGGAGCAGGGAAGCAGTAAGCAAGGGTCTGTTCTTTCTGCAGGGAGCTGGGTGTCAGATAAGCTGAGTGAAGCCTCACCCTCACTGAGCAATTCCTTCAGTGAAACAAGCTGTAAGGCAAACCAGAGTCCTGAAAGATCTTGTCCTATTGATGTGATACATGTATTCCACTCTACACACACCCACACCCCCGTCTCTAATTGTTCAGATGAGGAGGTGCTGGGGGAGGTAAGAATAAAATACACAACAAATTAATTCTCTTCTTTTAATTTAATGGAATTCAGATACCACCCTAGGTCAAAGTGAACTCTGGGAGGTTTTACCCTAAAACCAGAGCAGTATTGAGAGGTTCAGTTATCCATGCTTCTACTGGCAATGTTACTGCAAGCAGAAAGGCAGTTTTATTTAGCAAGTGAAGACAGGGACGTGCTGTCAGTGGTTTAATAGCTTTTCCACTTAAAAAAAGATAGAAGAATTACATGAAATGGAATCTCAAACACGAACAAGATGTTTAATAAACCTTCCAAATTGTGGAAGAAAGGAAAAGCCTTTACTCTGAGCATGCAGAGCAGCAGCTAAAGAAACCTGGGTGGAACTGAAGGACATGGGAGCTCCTTGGCACCATCACGTAGTCCAGACTTGCTGACAACACCTTCACCTTCTGTAGCACCATATGCCATGGGCTTTGGTCATTTTATCAAATAACTTTTCCCAGGGTAAGTTTTCTGCTACTAACAAGGATGCATCCAGCAGAACAGGAACCCCAGCCAAATTCTGACAGCATCCCAATTACACTGAAAAAAGATCCAATCACAGATTTTTGCCCAGAGAAGTATGTAAGAACTTGCCAGCAAATCTGCCTGGCCAGGCAGAAAAAAGCTGTCCAGGTTGTTCAGAACTCTGAGGTGACACACTAACTGACCTCCATGGGCCAACTTTAGATTTGGGAGAATGAGGAGAATCAATTTGTGACTTGCACTTAAATTCTAACTGCTGATACAGAGGACTGTGACAGTATTTTCCATGAGTTTCTTGTAATATACAGCGAAAAGGAAGATAAGCCTAAATTAACATTCTGAGCATTCTATATTAACACACTTTTACACAGCCCAGATTCTGAGATTTCAAACTGGAGCACAGGGATTAGTCTTTGAGCGTGGTGCTACATGCAGGAGTAGGTAGCATCCCTTTGCAAATGCTCTCTGGCACGTGTGACTAACAGAAGGTGACAAAATACTGTCACACGTACTGAGTAACTGCTGGAAAGATCAGGTTGTTCAAGCTGTGTTTGCAAACCTGCTGTGCTAACTCTGCTAAGTGGAGCTGTGTAGTCGAGCTGCACATGGCCCATCAGCACCAGGTAGGACGGTCCAGGATGCAACAAGACTTCCTAGGATGTTCCTAGTTCCCATGGGAACTAGATCAGGTGAGTTAGTGCCTTTATTAGGGAGGAGAAAAGTGCTTTGTCCCGTTCAGATTCTCAGCTACCTGGAGCCCTGAATGGTAGAGAGCCTACATCAGTCCTTTCCCTCAGACAAGCTCCCCAAACAAAAAAGCCATAGTTGGAAAATACAGAAATCTGTATCAGGGAGCATCTAGGAAACAGTTCCAGATGGGTTAGTACAGCAGCAGCAACACAGGCATCCATGGAAGTTAGGAGGATAAAGCTGATGCCTAAAGCTATGAAAGACTGAGTATTTTTAAGTATCTGTTGTAGACCAGAAAAAAGATAAACTTAACAGATATCTAAAAAGAGTAATATGTAACTGTAATCCAAAACTAACAATGCTGAATTTTTTTTTTTTTTTGCAGAAGTTAACATCTATATGGACCTCAGTTACAAATGAAAACTTTTGCTTGACTGACTACAGGAAAACAACTGTCAAAAAAAGGGGATTTTTTCCTTTTGCCAGGCAACAAAACAGATTCATCCCACATCAAAAGCTCCAATTCTTAAGAAATAATATAAAACAAATAAAAAACCAAAACAAAATAAACCTCCACATATCAGCAATGATGGGCAGAAGAGTAGTGCTGATGTCAATGTGATGGCACTTTAGCTAAGAACATTCCTCTGCTGGAAACTTCTGAAAGTTGAGGCATGATTTTTAAAACATCTAGATTTACTTCATGATCATCTTGTATCTGTAAATGAGATTGATTTGGTGAGGTCAGATTATTCCAGGATCAGCAGTAAGGACGACATATTCACAGAAACATCCATCAAATTCCAAGAATGGACTTGATACTTAGCTACATACAGAAGAGCTGTGTGTTGATACAGAGTTGAAGTGATTGCCCCTTACACAGAGTGGACTCACGAGTCCCTGAGGCACCATGGCAGGGATGCTCAGGGAACATCACTCCTTCCTTCCTTGCAGCACAATATCCAGTACTGGCCATGGCAGCCAAACTCACAACAACAAAGGACTCAGCTAAGTCCTCAGGTTGTCATCACAGTCAAGGTGACACCGGAATAAAAGGGTAACAGTAAGACATGGCCTTCTTGGACCCACTAACTTAGGAGTCATGGCACAACTACACCATATTTTCTTACGTATCTTTGGGGATAGTCCTGCAATGAGGTTGCTCCAAAAAAGAATGGATATTTTACAAATTCTTCCTGGCCTCAATTATACACTTTTTCTCAACATATTTTTAATTGCAACAGTAAAGACAGCACCAGTATCCACCAAAAGATAAGATGCTCCTGCCAAAAGAGATGCAATTAATGAAACGAGTCTGAAAAGAAAACTGCATCACTACAGAAGATCAGCATAGGCAGGGAAATTTGATGAAAACTGAGCAGTTGACCACAGCACCTTCAGATCAGGGTCAGTGGAAAGAATACATTCACCTGCAGAAGTATTAGGGCTTTAACAATAAAGTAAAAAATAGGAATTCCTTGGATCAGTCATGCCATTTTATAATCATATTAAGCTGCTCCTGCTGTAGTCCTTGAGCATGCAACATCTGATGAAGTACTTTCCCAATGGCACTGCTTGCAGTATGACTGTACCAGCTCAGACAATCTCCTCAGTCATTCTGAGGGCTGTTTTTCTATTATACTAAATAGGTGCTTAGCAAATGCATAACAAGAAAATCAAGAGCAACATATGCAACAACAGTTCTTTCCCCAGTTTTTCATCACTCTTCCTTGACCACCTCTATTAAGTAATTAATACAGAAAACACATCCCAAGGTTCTAATCAACACCTTCTGAACACCTGCCTAGGAAAAATACAAGACTTGATCCAGGGGAATTTCACTTGATTTGACTTACAGGTGCAGAGCAATTCAATAAAGCCCCGTTAATTAACCAGTGTGAGGGATAGCATCAGTTTCAGGATGGATAATTAATGAAAAGCTGGTAATCTAGTAATAGGTCTCAGCACACCTGCTCATTTTTGTCCAGCTTCAGATACAAGATTTGATAGGGAGGAGAAAAATCCGTGGTTTTTCCCCAAGGAGTTTACAGAATGCTGGCTTTGGCATGCTCTGGAAGCTGAAGAGGGTCTCCAGATCGCACAGTAAGGCCAGGATTGTATTTGCATCTTACTGAAGCCATTTTGAAGGACATGAACCTAACCTCCTCTTTGGTTAGTGCCAACTTCAAAGCAGTGCCTGAAATCCTCTTCCCTAACTTGTCTAATAGTAGCCAAAGTCTGGCAGGCTGTCCCTCCTCAGCTAACAAGAGCTCCAGGTGTTGGAAGGGTGTGGAGGATGGGGAGGAAAGCTATTGCATGGTGAGCAAACACAGAACCCAAGAAGGTGTGGACATGTCATCAGATGGTGACAAAGCAGCCACCTTCATTGCAGAGTTAGGGAGGGCATCACCTGAAGAAAGAGCATGCCTCTGTGTGATGGGTATTTAAGCAGGTGGTTTGAGGGGGTTGAAGTGCCACATTAATCCTTGAGACTCCCAAATTATCTGTGACCATTCTTACTTTATGAAAATTTTCAAGTGATAAACAGACTAGCACTTTTTAGGCTGGAAAGAATACTCTTCTGCAAAACTGCAAGATCAACAGGCAGTAGTTAAACATAAGAAAATTAATTCAAAACTGAGATTTAAAAAAAAATATTCAAAGTAATTTTCTAAAAATAAAATTAACTTCTGAGGCTCATTGATACAGGATGTTATAGAGGGCAATATAACAAGCAAAAGGAAACAAAATAAGCTCATGGAAAATAGACCCAGAATATCTATTAAGACAGAAACCACCTTTGTCTCAGCAAGTTAACTAAACAGCAAAATACCTAAACTAAGGACAGCCACTGGTGAGAGATCCCTTGCACACCCCCATGCACTTCACATGCTATCTCCCTATACTTGGGCAACTTCCAAAAATAGGATACAAAGCAAATATCAAAGTCTCAGGAGGAATTTTGTCACTCAAGCTTGGGTCTCTAAAAACGAAAAATGTACGTTCCAATTAATTCATTCAAGATTACTCCCATCTTCTGAGAAAAATCAAACATTTGCATGATATGAAACACAACAGAACATACTGGGTTAAAAAGCAAGGAAAAATTACAAGCTCATCTGTCCCAACTTTCCATTGCTGTTGTTAGTTAAGTATTTCAACTTGCTCCATTTGCAATGTTTTGTTAAATCAGAGCATTCAGCTTCTACTGATGAAAACCTGATTTTAAAAATCAGGTCACTCAACACAAAAATTGAGTACCATTTCTGGTGCTGAAAGTATTTTTCAGGAACAAAACACAAAGCATCACATGTTCAAATGTCAACACCTGTAACATTAAGTTCTTTTTTTTTTAATCCATCTCCTACTATCTTTCCTACTTAACAGACTGCTGTGACATATACACCTCTACAAATATAAACTAGTACTGCCATCACGATTTCTGTCATTTTTAAGCAAAGAAAAAGTCACGTTTATTTTGTAGTAGCAATAGTTTCTTTTTTATTTTTAATATACTTTAGGAAACAATATACAAAGCTGAGCTCTTCCACCATTTTCAAACGGTGAGTTGCTCCAATTACACAAATTCAGCGTTTTGTGATGGTTAAGAACAGCAGTCAGCACCAGACTTAAACAGTTAGCTACAACACAAACATCCTTCGAAATGAAATGTCATAATATCAAGACAGGTAAACCAGGAGTTAACATATGACAACTGTTGGGGAGGTGTCTTAAATCATCCTTGTTGAATTTTATATTTCCTTAAATATTTTATACATATTTTCCTGTTTACAAGTTTTAAACAAAACCTCCCTTGAGGAATTATTTAAGTACAAAAATGTTCAACAAGAACAGTTCTAATAAAGAATCCCCAAAAAGACCAAATTTTAATGTGTTGACCAAAGGAAATGAAAACCAGTGTTTCTTTGCTTTAACATGTTTATTACAACAGATACAATTCACATCTGACTAGCTTTTTTTTTCTTCTTTCCCCTCCCACAACCATGTTAACATGTTCATTGGGCTATTTCCTTATATTTGAGCAAGTAATGTACTTTCAGCACACATGCCCAGCAGTACTCTAAGTCCATTCTTACAGGGTGCAAATGGAAATACGTTTCAATAATTTATACAAACAAGTGGGTTATGCTCAATCACTGCAATTTTAAGCTACTGTACACAGGAATGAAAAGATTATAGAAAAAGTGCCATAGCAACAGTGCCTTAAGAAAAGAGAAAATTAGAAGCATTAAAAAGCTGATAAAATCAGATTTAGGATTTCACGGGGAAATGGAACACAGAAGATGAAAAACATTTCTCTGTAAAACAGAAATGGAGAAGCACTGCTCTCGACTCGGTGCAAGTGTGGAAACAGTTGTTTCGTGGTATTTTGTACATTGCCCAAACTGTTGCAGCCTTAGACACAAATCGCCTGGCGCTTGCATTGAATTTTAGGAAATGAAAAATTTCTGAATGATAAATTAACTAAAAAAAAAAAAAAAAAAAAAAAAAAAAAAAAAAAAAAAAAAAAAAAAAA
>VZRH01006481.1:294290-350330 GCA_013397555.1 Urocynchramus pylzowi
AAAAAGAAAGCTAATTTTGCAGACAGGTTTACATGTAAGAGGCTAGGTATTTAGCCACCTCAGCATTGATTAGTTTTGGATGTCTAAGCTCTGATACACATGGCTTCCCATGGCTTCACTCTACAAAATATATTTACAACGTGAAGAATACATCTACAAGAAATCTACATTTCAAGGGTTTTACAAATCATTCTTGTATCTTTCCCCTGAATTTGACTCCCTCCTGTCCCCTTCCCCATGTCAACTTTTTTTTCTGCCCAGCTCAACGGTCCAAAGTCTACTCAAATGCAGCTCAAAAGTGTTAAGACTGGGCATCAGTTTAATAGTTCCTGTACTCAAAACCATGTGCAATTGTTTACGATTTTTCACACCATGAAGGAATTCTGATTCTTTAGCTTTTCAAGTTCTTTAATTTGTTGCCTCAAAAATAGTATCCTGCAAGAGAAAAGAAATGAATTAGTATAAATATTTCCATTATACAGATGTATTAAATAAGCATCTACACAAGTACTTCTACAATTTCAGTGTAAGATACCAACTTCTCCCATTAAAAAATTCAGATATCAAGTTAATTCCCAATCTGTTCAATAACCTACAGCCATATGCAGATGCACAAAGGCTTGGTGTGTTTCACACTTTAGTTCAAAAAACTAAGTTGCTGTATTTCTATTATGACTGATACACAGTTGTGTTCAGGTCTGCTCTTCACTTGAACGTAGCTCCCAGAAAAAAGCAGGACACTGGCAAGTAAGCCAAGTAACTAAAATCTGGAGAACAGCATTATGCCTGTGTCATGCAGTTTTCCAGATTATAAAACAACCTAAAGTGCTCTTTTTTTAGAAAAAAGTGAGTCTTCTTCTCACTTCTTTTTTTAAAGTATTTGGCTCTGTGGCTAATGGTAGTCTCTATTTATGGTAAGCTCCAACCTCAAAAACATTTGAGGCATCATTAAAGAGCATCTCAGATAAAAAGTGGTAACTACACCTTGCTTAAAAATAAATTATATTGTTCACAACTTCTTATACCTTTTTTTATCTTCTTCTGAACTGACATAAGCAATTACTGTGACCAACAAACATCTGGTTCACAGGACTGTCTCCCAGAATTTTTAAAGAACATTTTGAAACCACTTTTCATGATGCTGAAGTGTAATGCAAACATGTCAGCAAAATAAGAAAATACTCAGGGAGAATTTAGATTTTATATAAATCTTCTTTGAAGGCTGAAGCAACTTTAATAAATGCAGAAAAAGGAACAATTCAGCACTTTTGTGGAACACTTTACAAATATGTGCCCAGTTCATTAAAAATGCATTTTCTACTTAAAAGTAGGTGGAAAATAATATATTAATATAGAGACACCAAAAAGATAACATTTAGCTTCAAGTGAAGTTCCTTTTTGGAAAAAATTTAAGCAGCACTCTTCTGTGCCCAAGTACAGAAATAGTATCATCATTTAAATGTACTGATTTTGATAATCCCATCCTTTGCAAAAGCCTCCCCCATCAACTTGGTTACTTATGCTTTGTATTCCACATGTTTGGGATTGCAGCAAAAATAAAAGCTACATGTTACTATAGGCTCAAAGTCATAATAATAATTATCCATTGACAGTTTAAGGATACAAAGTGTACAAGAAAGAAGGTGCTATTTAATGAGTTGAACAATGACATTTGACACGTTTTTTCAGATCAAATGTGCAGAGACAAATGACACCTTAGGAAATTAAAACTGTAAGAAACCAAGCTGTTCATTAAATATACTACAGAAATCATAATTCATGTAGTGAAGTTATGAAATAAAGCTTCAGAAAGAATGGGTATTTTCAATTCTTTATCAGGAAAGGTTTACAAATATATTATAGCCTGCTTCTAAAGGATTGTTTCACTATCTGCCAAAATGCAAGAGCTTCTAGAATAAATGCAGCTATTTCAATAGCATGCAACACAATTAAGGTGGCTTCAAATAGTAAGTCAAAAGCACTGTATTCCAACTGTAGTGTGACTTAATAGTTGGGATAATATCATTGAAAAAGGAAACTGAGTGTGAAAGCAGATACAAAATCATGACTACTGGTGAATATTTTGAGCATGTATTTAATGATTACAGTTTCCAATCTTGCACAGAAGAATTCAAAAGCGTGGTTGGGTATCACTGAAGTGATACACAAGACACCTGCTACCACTGACTTAAGAAGCAAAATTTACTTTGCTATAAGCAAACATTAATTTTTCCTTCACTTGTGATGTAAATTACACCTGTTCAAACTTGCTCTGACTCTAGACCTATTGAATCTCTCATACAAACTGTAGTATTTCAGATCAGGATAAACTGTGCAGATGTGTACCTATGAGATCTATACATTATGTATGGGCTGATACTCTAGAAGCATGCTGAAATACTGTGAGTTCATCAGTTCTTTGTAATGCACTAAGGTTTTTGCAAAGATAATTCTTTTCTATCCAAGTAAAAGTAGATACGGAAATTGCATCTCGAGTTCCGCTCGAGATGTGGAGAGAAACAGGCAGAATGTACACAGGGAAGACAGCCTGCAAACATGGCAAGTACTGGTGTACTTACAAAGTCATCAGTACAGAACTCATGCCAAATAATGCAAGAATGGAAGTTGTAGTAACACCCTAAAAACTGAAGATAAGCACAAAGCACACACTTACCTTTGCTCACGCAAAGTTGCTTGAATTTCACATACTCGAACTAAAGACCTTAAATTCTTTAATTCAGTACAAATTTCTGACATATGCACACTTCCCATGTTATGGGCTTCCTCACGTAATCTTGATGCCTGCAGTGTTAAACATAAAGGTTAGGATTTTGAATCATGAATTGGAAACAGTTGGCAGTAGCCAGAGAATTGCTGGATCAGCCTCTTGAAACAGCAAAGCACTCTAATTTCAAAAGGGACTATTAAATCAGAAGCACATTAAGTTCTCTACAAAAGCCCATTCTGAATCACAAACAAACAACACTGCTGCCCAGAAACTGTCTAACCTACACCTATGCTAAGGCAGGGATAGTTTAGACTTTCTTGATCCTAATTGTTTACCCAACCATCTTGAAAGATAGTACGTGACAGGGCTTGGAGCTTCTAAAATAATTTTTTCAAGTAGTTCAAAGTCTCCAATCATTATTCCAATGGCAGACTTAAATTTCCCATTAATTAGGCCTTAGTGACAAAAATAACTAAATGCCACCTTTTTTCCAGCTACCTTCTACCTGACAAAAAAAAACAACTTTGCAACCTTCTTCAGGTGTTCTCTAACAGACCAACACCATTACTTTAATATTCCCACTTAGTCAGCTGGAGATAACAAGTGTAAATCTAAAGAGCACAACCCATCCAATTCCCAATTTGTGCATTTCTTGAAGTGTCATCACTGCACTGAATATGACTCCAGGGAACTCCTCAACAGCACCAAGGAGACCAGTGTAATTATCTGAGGCCCTGTGTATTACACTGCAATAAGGAACAGGACTTCTTTCAAGTGGCACATGGAAAAATTGTTCCAAAATACAGCCTTCCCTGCAGCATTACTGTTAAGCAATGCTATCTATCCTCTGCTACACTGGGTCTGGCTGGGATGGAATTAACTCTCTTCACAGAGAAGAGAATGGTGCCATGTGGTGCCATGTTTTGAATCTGTGACCAAGCCAGCACTGACAACACAGTAACGTTTTAGCTACTTCTAAGCAGACCCAACAGAGCATCAAGGGTTTCTCCCTTTCTCTCTCTGACCCACCCTCCACCCAGCAAATACACTGTGGGTGGACAACAGGCAGGGAGAGAAGAAAACTGGGATAGCTGACCTGAACTGACCTCAGGGATATTCCACACCATACATGTGTCATGCTCAGCAGGAAAACTGGGGTGTTCCAGAGTTGCCATGGCTCAGGGACTGGTGGTGCACTGGCTGGCTGGTAATGACTGCTTCTGCATCACTTTCCCCCACCCTCTTTTACTCTTTGACCTGCTTTTACCTCAACTCCCGAGTTTTCTCACTTTTGCCTAATTGTTTCCCCTATCCAACTGGGGCAGAGCGAGCAAGTGGCTGTGGGGTGCTTAGCTGCCTACTGGGATTCATCCACATCTGCTTAGGTACTTGCACTCTTAATTTTCCTTCCCAAAAATAATGTTATTTAGCACAGGTCTTCAACTTTTGGCCTTTCTCCAGTTCAAAGCAGCATTTGTGTTCTAATTCCCTACATTAAAAGTTTTTGTTTCTGGAGTTTATTAACATCCAGGAGTACCCTGGTCTCCAGTAGGATATAACTGCCCACGTCTTCTCTGCACAACTCCAGTTACTGAATTGTTTTTCAGTTTCCCATCTTAGTGCTTTTTATAAGTTCTGTGAGGTAGTTGCTGTAATTCAAGAATGTTTTAGCTATTAACTACTGCACAGCACATTTCTTCAAATCTAACTGCTTTAGCACATACCTATACTGACTCTTCTAATTTATTTACTTATTTATTTTTCAGTTTACTCCAGCTCTTCT
This sequence comes from Urocynchramus pylzowi, assembly GCA_013397555.1. NCBI lineage: Eukaryota > Metazoa > Chordata > Aves > Passeriformes > Fringillidae > Urocynchramus > Urocynchramus pylzowi. The sequence continues at coordinate 298,802 of VZRH01006481.1, forward strand.
GCCAGCTCTTCGAGTATGTGCTCTTCTGCCTTGAGTTCAAATTACACTATATGTCTTGTAGCTATCTGAAGAAACCAAGGCACTGGATTTTTAGTCTCTCCACTTTGATCTATCTTATCTTCTTCACTATGTACTGCACCTATACTTTCATTCACTTTTATATCAAATATCTCACTTAAGTGCCTCAAGTGCTACTACTCAAAAATGGTCTATAAACAACACCACCATGGGAAATCATCTGACACAGTGGACAGGACAATGCAGCATGTAGCACAAAGGGAGAAGTACCCAAGTGAGTACATGACTGCCTAGCATTAGCTGAGTTTTTTGATCTCTTTATTATCAACAAGGGAAAATGACCCCAAAATCTATGCACTGCATAAATCTGTTTCCTATATTAAGATACTTGTGAATTCAGTACACCGTAAAAATAATACTTTCAAAACTACAGACCGAGGCAATAGGTAAGTGCATGTGCTACACCACTTCCTTCAAGACACTTCACAGCAATGCCTCAGTGTTTGACTCAGTACAGGTTGGTAATGTCTTAAAAGTGACTTTAAGAAACCAGTGAAAAGAAGCAAGAATCCCAACAGGGTCTCAGTTTAGCCTGTGCTTGTGAGAGTCATCTCGCAAGTTACTACCCAAAAGTCTCCAGTGTAGAATTGTGCCAGCATGCAACAACTCTTCAAAAGACCAAAGTAAACTGGGCTAGGTAAGATTATTACCCCAAACAGACTGCATCAGATATGGCTGCCTGTGGAAATAACTTAACTAGATTCAATAAGCAATATGGTTCCTTTGAGTAATGCATTCCAAGCAGCTGACATGCATCCAGTTTCCTTGTATTACTACAACAGAACAGGTTTCATGCAATTAGCTGTAATATATGGATGGCAGTTCGAATGGATTTCCCATTATGTAAAAATAGCCCAAATTCAGTCTCACTACTCTACATCAATTTACAAACAAGGTACAGTTTCTTTTACACTGTGTAGAACTAACACATCAGTAACAAAAATCATGGAGTAGTCTCAAATAGTTGAACTCTGTACCTAATTTATAACGTTTTCCACATAACCAAAATACCATTATGAAAAAGTATGCTGAACTCTATGTTCTCTGTAAATTTCAACAGAACTTCAGCAGTAAGAAAATAGTTATGAGGATAGCTATTCATCTGAGGGAATTTCAAAAGCACTGACACTTAGGTGAGACTGAAAATACCCAGCCACTGAAAGGCAAACACATGTAAAACCTGCAGGTCTGGCCTAATCTCCCTTTCCTCTCTTCTGGCTGAGGATAAGCATAACGGTTTTAATACTTTTAATTCCTAGAAAAAGCAACATGAGTAAGAACCCCAAATTTTAAGCTACATATTATGCACTCTCCCAGGTAACAAAGCAAAGGAGCACTCACCTGCTTTTCTGCGTGATCTGCAGGCCAGCCTTGAACATGCTTTATAAGGTTTTCATTGAAGTGTGCTGCGAGCGTAGGTGTTAATGAACACGTGGGTCGTACAGATGTATTTTGTGGTGCAGGTGTTGAGTTTGATGCACTACTGCTAGAGGTATGATTTGGACCTGGTGATGGACTTCTTTGACTACTACAAGAAAGAATTAAAAAAAGCAAGTGAGCATTAAAAACATATGTGAACCTATAGAGAAATGAACACTGAAAATTCATTGCTTCCAGGCAAAAAAATACATAAACTATTCAAACCACAAGTAAGTATTTCTGGTAGACCAAACCTGTGCCACCTTTCTACAAACCTCTAACTTAAATTGGAACTGAGTGCTACAATGTAACAGGAGGATTCTGTTGTTTGGTAGGGCTTTGTGTTTGTCTGGTTTTTAACTCTGAGAGCTGCTCAAGAGATGCAAGCTGTGCCTAAATGGTGTTGGACAGAAAAAAATTATATATATATTTATGTTCTTCCTTCGAAGAACATAAATACATATATGTTCTTCCAGCTGCAAACCTAAGATTTTCAGTAATGATGTATCAGATGGGAGGCAAACAGGTTTATTCAAAAGAGGTTTGCCAGAATAATCCTTAAGAACAATGCCTGCTGTCCTGATCTGAAAATATAGCCATATGGGATTTGAGGAGTTTACTACTCATGTCAAAACACAATCTACATGGTTTTGTGACATTGTACATCTTTACTGAATGGACTCAGGAGAACAGAAATATCACAGGAGCAGTGTGTTTGTAGCCACCAAACCCGACTGCTTTACTGGAACATACCCAGCTAACAGTGATGGTACCTCACAGTTAAATGTTCTTTGGCGCTACATGACAATAGCAGCACTAATTGTGTAAATGCAACTCTCCCAATGGCAGAAGCTTTTCAACACAGGCCATAATTTCGGTCTATTTCTTAAAACTTTATATCACTTGCAGGCAAGAAGAAAGTATTATCAAGGAGAAACAAATTTTAAAGGACTTCTGATTCATCACCTAACCTGTTGGTCCCTTTGAAGACTGAAAATATCCTTACAAAATGCAACTATCTTTCTAGCCCAATGCCCAGACACTAGCCCTAATCAACTCACACTTGCAAAGAATTACAGCATTAAGAATTACAGCCAACAAATGGGATGTCTGACATGGACCTGCTGGAACAAAGCTACCAAAGCCAACAAGAGGGATGAAGCACTTCTATAAAAAAGGCAATTCCTCCCCTCTTTTCAAAGCTTATGAGATGCACAGTATCTGGAGCAGTGTGTAGTGGGAAGCCTAAAACCAGACAAGAATTAAACTGCTATAGCAAAGGAATGTGGCAGAGGACCACACAGGTGTCTAAGGGGATGAAGCACATGCTGTATCAGAAGAAGCTTAAGTTTATTCAGTCTGGAAAACAGAAGACTGAGGGGAAGGGGATTGAAGGATCTTTTTGCAGATTTTTACTACTTTTGGGGAGCACAGACTCTTCTCAGAGATGCACAGTGACAGCAAAAGAGGCAGAGACAAGTTGCAACAAGGGAAATTCTAATTAGACATGAGAAAAAAAGAATCACCATAAGGGCAGTCACACATCAGAAACTATTCTGAGATATTAAAAAAAAAAAAAATCACGTAACTAATGCCCTTAGCAATTCAAACTTGCCAGTCCTACTCTAAGTCAGGACCAAAGTAGACCGCAGCTAGAATTCTGTTCCAAAGTAAATTATTCTAAATTTCAATGTACTCATTTAGCATCAGCATAGTGATGGTGCAGAGACAGGCTACTTTTATTGATTAAGTAGAATTCAGGCATAATCTTATTTACTCTTTAGTTCTACTAGAATTAAATTTCCCCTATGACTTGCCTCCTCTTCATTTATCAGCCTGTCCTTTCCTACTCCTACTTCATTAATAAAATCACTCTAACATCAGAAACGTTTCAAGAAAAGAAATAAAATCTGTGGGCTTCTCAAAAATGAAGCTGTATATTAATTATGACTAAAGCATACTGTCACAAAATATCCTAGGCACTGCTGTGTTAGCAGCAGGGGGAGCTACGAATGCAGCAATGACTGTTCCAAACTACCATAGTATTTTTAAATGTTTCACTAAAGGGAAATACTTGCCTCAGCTGAGTTAAAGACTGACTATGCCACAAGTAACAGAATGCCTCCCGAGAGGCAAAAATATCTGTATCAAGGGTAGGAGAACATGACGGTTCTGAAAAATACTACTACAAACGTCAGAATTTTACGACCTACAAAAAATGCAACAAAATACCTCCTTTCACAGCAATTTCCCAAGGTAAAGGAAAAATTTTCTCAGTCCTTTCTGAAAACAGAAAGAAACTACCAACCTGAAGAAACTATTAATTATGGAAGCATAAATTTAGTTTCATTTTTAAAGCAGCCATAATTGATGGTGTGTCTTTGGAATAATCTCTAACAGACAGACTTACTGTACGCCTGCATTGTGTTAATTTCCCAACTTAAATGGCTGAAATGTTCACTTCTTGAAAACTAACAATAGCTACTCAGGTATTCTCACACTGTGTTTCCACCCCAACAAGTCAAAAATAATTTTATCTCCATTTACTGAAAACTTTTAATGAGCCAAGGAAATGTAGCTGTGATGAACTTCTGCTCAATTAATCAGTATTTAAGCTAGAGAAAAATGCAACCTTAATTCACAGAGCTAAAAAGATTTTAGCTGTCCACAGTTCAGTTTGCTAAATTGTTGTTCGCTCCTATAAAAGTAAAAATTGCTTCCAAGAGCAATTCCCAATCCAACCAACTGCTTTCACCTACAAAGGAATCATCTGTTCCATATCAATTCAGACATACTGCCTGGACACAGCAAATCTTTTGCAGGTAAGTAAATCAATATCTGAACTGGTCCACTTTCATTCAACTCCACTGCACTCAACAGAAGAAAATACCAGTCACACGGGCTTTTCCAAGTCACCCATTCCCTCCTCTTCCACTTGTTGCAAACGAGACATTTCCAAAGCAAACTGAAATCACACGAACTCACGATGCACAACACAGCAGAGTCACAAACACGGATTCATTTGAGAGACACAGGATACTGAACAATACTAACAATGCCTCAGCATCTTTCTCCCTGGCCTGCACACTGCCTCCTGCCCCTCAGCCACGGGAGTGTGCTACCTGCACAACGCCCCTGTCCAGCAGGGCTGGGGCAAACTCAGCTTCCTCCACCAAAACGCTGATGCTAATGGAGCAATGGTTTGCAGAGGGACAGCAGATCCCTAAGCTCACTGTAGGTAAGGGTCATGCTGGAGTACTAAGTCACCTAACCCAAAGGAAGGGTGAGGTATGGACTAGCAGGCCAAATGCCCACCAGTATCACCTCACACAGACCCATGGTAAAGGTTTCCATTCTTAAGAAGATTTCCTGTGCAGAGAGGGTGATGAGCAAAGAACAAAAGGGCCTGTGACTGAGAGCTGTCCCCCAAAACCTCACCACTCCTCAAAAAAAAGCTTAGCTTGCTGCAAAGTGTAACGTTATCTTTGGTACTGTAATTCAGAAAGATTTAAATAGCACCATTCATAATTACTAGGGACTGGAGCTGGACACTTTGCCTTTATTCTCCTAAAAGAGATAAGTGAGTTATAGGCTTGTAATCTGACAAAGCTTAGAATCAAGTGTCTGTAAAATAGCCTACATTAAAAGCTCAAAACTTCTGACTTGCTTGCATCTGTACCCTCAAACTGGTCAATACTACAGAGTCTCCAGCTTCTGAGATAGGACTGCCAAGCACACAACAGATAACCCAGTACCTCAAAAAACCTCAAAACATAAATCTCTTATCCCCACAAAAACAGCCAAAACCAACAAAGAAAACAAAAGTCCCCTCTGTTATTAGCCCTAGAAAGGCAGATAAAAGGACCACACTATTTTATGATCTGGAAAGCACTACCATGTGTAGCTTCAGGTATGCTGGCAATGCAAGAGTACCGGGTTTTGGTTTTTTGTTTGTTTTTTTAATACCATACCACACCACACACCTTATTCAACTACTCTAAAAATCCAGCTATTAAGAACTGTAGATTTACAGAGCCTCTAAAAAAGTCAACTTCTTCCTACCACAGCTCCGTACCATGACTCCATCACACATTTGACATGACACATCTTTGGTTACAGCCCCTGGAACCAGTATGACAAAACACAGAGCATCTGACGCTATGAAGAGTCCATCTTTCCAAAAGAAAAAATTCAAAGATACAGATTCTAAACCCCCCTTGTAAATCAATGGTTAAACGTTGGTATCATGCAACATCTTAATAAGTTGCAATGTTGACAAAAAAGTCTGGCCAAGGAAAGGTATTTGTGAAACTTACTTAATTTTAATGTTTTTCATAGAAATTTTTCATTTCATTTTCAGCAAAATCACCTGACAAACTAAAAAATCATGCTAATTTCAATATCAAATTACACTACAGCAAGACACTACAAACATCTAACACCAAGCAAATCACAGATTCTGTAACTGCACAGAGACAGAAACTTCAAACTGAAATCACAACACAAGGAATGACTTGTAAAATTGACACCAGAGTGCCAGAACACAACTATGAGTTCCATTTTGCTTCTGTGAGAATGGTCTAATGATTACCCCAAAAATGGAGAAATCTACCACATTAAACACCTAACAAAGGCATTTAGCTGCATCATATCAGTAGCAGCAGTTAAATATAGCAGCAGTTCAATACAGTGGCCAAAGAGAGTCCACTAACTGCAACATACACAACACTCATTGACTGCAGATAAAAACTAATGCCAGAAGAGAGAAGCATTTCAATATACCTTGAACGCTGAAGACTTCGTGGAGAGGCAGGTTCATGACCTGCCTGCTTGTCAGCTATTACTGGCTGCTGAGGTGCTGCCTGGGAAGCTGGTCCTTGTTTAACACCTGGAGTAGCAACCTGGAAAGTTCAAAATTTCATTAGAATTCCTCCACAGTAAAGAGCAAGTGTAAGAAACAGAGAAAACCAAGGAAATTACAGTTTCAACACCTGTGGGTTTTTTTTGATACAAGACCTTTTGCTGACACGATTTTTATTATCTTCACAAGGTGTTCTTTAAAAAAAAAATTCTAGTTCCACAGCTGTGACAGAAAGATTTTTTTTTTTTTACTAAGAATGGGTTATTAATAGACATAACAGAAGCAAATTTAGACCCATGTGACTTGTCAAAATATTGCAAGCTTATAGTATTTTTGACTGTATCTTCCATCAGAGCACTGAGCTCATTTTCAACCTCAGAAGAGTTGTTCATTACCCAAATAAAATCTTCATGTACAAACTTAAGCATTCCCTACTTGAAAATACATTACACAGTGTCAAGAACATAATTACATCACAAGCATATTGGAAACATCTCTATCAAAAATGGAAAAGAAAATCTAAAGCAAATTTATCACATTTTGCTCTCCCTTTTCTTCAAGTTCTAAACTCATAGATGGCTACAAAAATAGCCATCATTTACCTTCTTGCTTTTCCTTTGTAGTACACATTCAATGCAAGGTATGAAGATACCAGCAGTAAGATACAGTCTTTTCTGTGAATTTCTGAACTACATCAGGATGAGAAGTTTGGGAATATAGTAAAGTTTAATTTACAGCAAATGAAGTTCAAGATACTTCATCTTGCCCAGTGCTTTGCACACGTCAGTCAATTCTGAAGTATGTATGAGAGGTTGAGCTTCAAAATTTATCCTCCACTCTGCAAAATCAAGCTAACAATTTTAAGAGAAAGGGGAGAGAGCAAAGAAAAAATGGCTTCTAGGGATCCATAAAGACAAAAAAACCAAATAGTCCAGCCTGTCTGGCATTTGCTGACTTCACATTAGTGTAGATTACTAACTAGTGGTCACCTGAACCTCCAGGAATTCCCTATTTCAGAAACAGACTTCAGTGAAACAAACCACTGATGGTAAGTCAGACACTATCTGCTAAAGTAAACTCAATACATAACTTGATTCATTTAAATATGCAGGGTAGGTTCTTAATGCAAATTCAAACTCTTAAATGTCTAAGAGGAAAAGTCATCTTTTAAAATTATCATCAAAATGAAAATGTGTTCTTTCTGGTTTTTAGATTAATAGGCATATACCTTTATGAAATGTATGACACGAAGAACTTTGCTATTAATGCCTGCATTTTGCTCAGCCTGTGAGCAGACAATAAACTACCAAGGCTGTTCAAACAGAACAATTTCAAAAGGGAAGTCCATCAGCAATAATGGAATCATGCAACAGATTCAAACTGGTAAAGTAACCAGCTCCTTGGCTGGTAAACATAACCAAAAAAAAAAAAGGACCGTGAAGAAAAGGTGGGATTTGTAAAATAAATGAACCACAAAACCTCTCAACTATTCCATGTTTTCCAAGTGTTCCAAAGACTGTAAATACATATACCAGAAACAGAAAAATATTAAGGGCTAAATAAATTCAAAAAAACATACACACACCAACCAATCAATCAAAAGCAACATTCTCACTGAGCTTGACAAGTCTGTGTAAAGTGCTTTTACACAGCTACTTTGCAGAAATTCAAACAGTTTCTGATCACACAATACAGGCACAGCTAAAAGGCAAAAGGTGACCCTCAGGCTCCTGGAGACTGTGACCCCCAAGCTGCCACATGCACACAGCACACCTGCAGGCAGACACAGCAGCTTCAGTCTGAAAGCAACGCTGACATGTTCAAGCAGTCCTAAGCAACTGCACTGTGCCAATGGCACTACTGCAGTCCCACAGCCAGCTCAAATACCTGTGCATCTGGCACTGGGCTCTTCTTGCACAGGGCCAGTTCAGCTTTGCCTGCCCTAAGCCCGTGTGCTCTAAAAGCAAGGGTGTTCTGGCACAGCACCACATCTTGATTAGGCATATTTACCTCAAACTGTACAACTGGACAAGCTAGCCTGACTCACATATCTGATAAAACAGACATGCTCACACCAGAGCTATCACCACCTAAGTTCCCATCTCATGGAACTGAGTTACACAAATATAAGAACTATCAAGACAGTTCTTTTTTTTTATTGAACTGGCAAAGTATCTGCTGCTGGATCAAAATTTGTTACTTCTGGGACTAACAATCAATCTCTGGGTTGTAGAGACCAGAAGACATCTACTTCCAGTTATCGACAGTATACAACTTAAGAAGATTCTTTTTCATATCTCAGGATTTGGAAGTACCTAATATCTTAACCACGTTATTTGATAATTTCATTACCTGCCACCTAGCTATGGGATGTGTACACAGATTAAGGATGCAATCCAGGGGCAGAAACCAAGGAAACAACCAGTACTGGTACACACATGAAGCTTTCACAATTCATTTTATCACTGTCAATCAAAAGAAACTGGGAGAATCACTTGGTTTACTTTGTACCCATGAAAAAAATCTGACGAAAGAAAATGAGGCATTTTGAACATAAAGAGGAATGCAATGTGTTCTCCTGAAAAGTATTCCTCAAAGGCATCTAAGACATTAGAGGTTTGCTTGTGAGCAGAAAATTGAGAAAAAGACACCTCAGCTAAGCAAGGGTGGTGATAGAAAAGACAGATTTTAGGAAGGCGCGGGTGTCTCACCCCAAAGTCTACAGTTATACTTCTCAGGAAGAACCTCAGGAGCTTATATATGTTAGCTTCAATTGACACTTCCTAGTCAATGATCATTCCTAGTCCTAGGAATTCTGAATGGAGGGGAAAGGGACATTATGTTATTGATCTGTAAACACCTAGAACATTTCTAAACAAAATCTGAGACTACATCAAGTTAATTTCCCCAAGAAGCTCTCTCCCATTCTAAACATCTTTTATTCGGTAAATCTAAGTAATTGTATCAGTTGTTGCCTTTGAAGTATGCTTTTGTTTCTATTTAAATATGCTAGAATACCAATGCCTTGGTAATATCTCCAGACAGCATCTGAAGCCAGCATAAGAATTTCCTCAAGAAAAGTAAACTAGATTTCATGCTGGAGCTGCATTGCCAAAATACAGTCAAGTAGTTGCTTCCAGTTGTTTATTCCTATTGGAAAAGTTAGCATACATATTTTATTATCCTATATACAACTGTTAGCACGTGGACCTATAGGAACAATATTTAATATTATGTATAATGGCTTCTTACTACAATATGGCATAAATCAAAAAGAGCTTACCTTCTGCTGGGATGATACTGGTGGCGTAGTCATCAAAGGTTTAAGTGGAACAGTGTTAGTCTGCGGCGTGCTTATCCTTGGAGACACATATGATCTTGGTGATGAGGCATCAGATGTTAAAGACATTGGAGACTGATTAGATGGCTGAGCTGTAAAGGAAAACAAAATTGCTTTCAATAAAACCATGTCCTATTGTAAATGCAAATTACATTTTCTTTTGGTACTTTGGAGTATGCTGTATTAGATGATATAGAAATATGTTCAATGTGAACAACTATAACAATCTAATGTTCAACAACAATCCTAGCTAAGGAATTATATTTCCCCCAAACTCCCCATTTCTAAAATTTTAGGGAAGGGCAAAGAGAAGAAGCCACTAGGAAATGCTTTTTATGAAGAGACTAATCATATGCGACTCCTATTTTAGAGTGCTCAACTTAATTTAACCAAAAGAAAGCATGAACAGTTTAATATAGAAACTTATTCATCCATTCTAGGCATATACCAAGAGTTCCCCACCCATGGTTAAAAATTTCCATTCCTACTGCTTACCTACTCAAGAAGATAACTGCATTTACTGTTTTGGTTTAAGTTTCTAAATTTAAGTTTTAAAGTTTTTTTTTTAATTAAGTTACAAGCCAGAACATATTGAAAATACCTGAAAGAGCATCTTGCCTGGAAGATGAAAAAAAAAGTCCCCCACCAGACAGAGGAAACTTTCTTTTAGGAATTTAATGCCTCCCCCAAGAGTCACAGTTGCACAGTACTACAAGATGGTGTTGAAGTAAGGAAGAGTTGTGTTTTATACTGTCAAATAACACCTAATTCCAGTCCAGAATAAATTGAGAGGGTCTCACAGAAGTTTCACATTACTCATGTAGAATTTCTTAACATACAAAGAAAATCCCAAAAGGTGAGATAGAGAAGCATGTTTACTTAGTAGTGTGCCAGGTTCCTGCTCCTCAATAACAACTTTTTATCCTATCTTTGGAAAAAGAAGTCATTCCACATTCTCCACACCATGTGGCCAAAGATATGACAAGAGACAGATTCCACAACTGTATCAGCCTTTTAAAAACGTTGTGTAACAAATTTACGTAAGTGAAAAAAAAACTCTGAATACCTTGTGTAGACAGTTGTGCAGCTTGAGAAATTAGGGAGGTGATATTGAAAGCAGATGGTCCAGCAGTAAGAATTTTATGGAGTATAGACTGCAGAGAGGCTTGTGTCACAGCTGCTGTTAGAACTGAAAACAAACATTCTGTTTTACTGACAATTCTAGAACACCACTTTAAACTGTTGAAACTGGCTGATTACATTTAAGGTACATTTTCTTTCAGATTTATTTCCCGTATCTACCATGACCAAAGATCCACCTGAACTGTTTTTCAGTTACTTGATTTCAAGTTGACTTACAATGTCTAGCAAGTCTTTTTTTTAGTACTTTTAAGGCATACACATAACAAAAATTCTTTTAAAAAATAACGTCAAGTCTTCTGCTTGACCCTATGGATCAGTAATAATTCTTGTAAACAGCAAGAGAAAATTTGTTCAATTTGCTACTGCAGTAAGCAGAATGTGTGTGAAGTGTTTTTATACTACAATAATTTTTTAAAAAAGCAAAAAGCAGAATCACTTTAACTCACTAGAAGAGATGGGGGGCAGACTTCATGTTCAAGAGGAAGACAAATCTCTTTCAGGTTAAAAATCTTTGTTTCTTTTTGCTAATAAAAAAACCCTTATCTGTTCTGGGTTTAACTGCCCCATGTCATCTCCCCTCAGTAAAAAAAAAACCAATCACTTTAAACCATTTTACAACTGCACAACAGGAAGAGCATCTTTCAGTATGAGATGAGCTTCTGAACTAACCTTTCCAAAAAGGTCTACAGGCTTTGTGGGATACTTCCTGAATGTACCTTGCAGCCATGCACACTACTGAAAAAACTGACTCACCAGCACAAGCACAGAATAACTCTGAACTGTGTGCACAGTAAGGGCAGCCCTGCTATACAAGGTGAAGTCATTCTGCCCACATGGACACAGCCAGGCCCTCATGCCATCAGAACAATTCTGAACATTCTTGTTCCAAGATACACACAGCTGCTGCTCATATGGCAAGAGAAAACTACTAGGAATTTCACAGGGCAGCTTTTTAATAAAATACAATTGGAGTTGAGTGGATCTTTCATTTTTCAACACAACCATAACACTCCTTTTTTAGTCCATCCTACTGCACTATGGTTTTAAAGACTTCACCCTGCACAGGAAAAAGAAACCAGTGACCTACTCACTTATTAGTACTGAATGAAGACAGAATATTTGCTGATTAAAAGGAAGCAACTGACCGCTTTTTTCTGATAAATAATTGCAAGGTACAGAGTATTTTGTCCATATTTTCACTTACTTGATTTGCACTTTCAGAAAGTTAAAGACAACTAACTCTCAGCACTCCACGCAAATGTTTTACTTCCTATTTAAATCAGTGATCTGTGCACAAGAAGCAAACAAAAAATCCTACACCACTTTATCAGTAACCTGCCACATGCAGACACATTAGATAAAACTGCATTCAAAATGCATCAACTCTACCTGCTCTTGCAGCAAAAGGCACTATAGGTAAGTGATTAACTGACTTCTAACAACCTAAGCCAATGTAAGAAAAATCTAAGGGACACACTGATTAAATGTACAAAATTTCACTGGCTAGCAAAGTTACTGATACACTGCCTGTATTCAGAGAGGCTTTCTTTGTTATGCTAAAGAAAAAAGTTATTAGGCAACAAGATTTAAGAACCCCTAGAAGTTTCACTATTTGCAGCACACGTTAATAGAACAGCAGCGCAAACTACAGAAAACAAAGAACAGTGCACAAAACAAAAGAACAAAGAGCTCTAACGAAATTTTGTGCAACAGACAAATGCTGATATAGTGATTAAGTCACCAGTTTCAATTACACTGCTCATGTACATCAACTTTATTAATTTGAAAACCTTAAATGTTGAGAAGGTCTAACAGAAAAAAAAAATCCCAGAAGTCTCCATTTTATCTAGGGATTCATTTATTCACTTTTCAATTAAAATAAGGCTTTCATTCATTACAGCCTGCTATCCAATAATATACTAATGTATGTAAATGAGAGATTAAGATGAACTTTAAAGAATCCTTACCTTCATTGATTTTGGATATATCTACGCTAGAATTATTAAGCTGCAAGGTGGCTTGCAGAGCAGGCAGCAGCTGTCGAAGGAGATTTGGGTCCTGAAGCAATGGAGGAATTGGTGATTGTGGGATAGGTGAAACAGGAACTGTAGGAGCAGATGAAGCAGGCGCAGAAGTTGGATTCAGTCCAGAAGCAGAAGATGTAGAAGGAGTTGTGCAAGAATGGGATACAGACTTGTCCACAGATGCAGACTCTGAACAGAAGACAGACAGTATTTTTCATTTTCCCCAATACAACCTGACAACTCACTAGTACAATCCTCATATTAAATTCAGAAGATCAAATGCCTAACTACCATTTTAATAAAAAAACTCACAATATTAATAGAACAAAAATTGAAGACAGCTGATTTCTGATGCAATTTACACTACTGAACCTAATATTTATTATGAGCACACACACACAACTTTTCCACTTCAAAATACTGGAAGAAAACCAGCCAGTACTAAAAATGGGACATTTTTTCCCTTAACTTTTACAGCAAATGTGGGCCAAAAATTCCTTACTGATCACCTACACTCATATTCTACATTTTTACTTATGATCTCAATCTTTCTTTGGAAAATATACTATGAACAAAAACTTTATAGCCCACAGATTTTGCATATAGGCTACTGAGTCAAATTTGAGGGGAGGGTATAAGCCATGCTTCATTTATGAAGAAACCAGTGCAAGAAGCCACAAATATAAGTCTACTGTACAAAATCCAGCAAATTGTTGAGGATTTAGAAAGGATAATGAGCTGTACTAGAAATGTAAAACAGTGCTATTAACATCCCCACAGCAGAGTGGAAAAATATCTAAAAATGTATCTGCCCATAATTAATTTTTAACTTGTCAGCTTCTTCTGAAGCATTAATACCTATGCCCTTTATTTTATTAATACAATTTTAGGAAATATTACTTATTCTCCTTAAATACAATTATACTATATGGCAATTTGTTCTGATTAATATGAGTTAATAAATTTAAAATATGACTTCCACTTAACAGAAAGTTGCTCCTCCATTCCAATATGGTAAGAAATCTCCACAATGGAAGCATTTCAACTTACTATATGTGTACCATCAGTCACTTCAAATATCCTTCCTTTAAGAAACCTGGACCACCATATTTCAATCTTAGCTCCCCCTTCTCTCATCCTCAATAAACCCTCAGAGACCCCTGCCCACAAATTCAGTCAAGACTAACGCATATGTAGCGCCAAAGAAGTTGGATGCAGAGCATAAAGCTATGGATCCAAGATCTCATGCAGGATGTTTGCCCACAGTAATCAAGATCCAGATTTTAAACCCACCTCAAACTGGGCAGAGAAGGACAACCTGGATATTCTACATTTCAGGCAAAAGTCTAAAAGTTTTTCCCAGAAGTTGGGAAAATGGGTTGGGAAGTTCTTTTACTTTAAGGGTGTGCTTGGTTTTTTTATTTGGAGAAACGGTCAAAGTAAGATGATGCTGACTTTATTAGTAAAGAAGTGAGATGGTCTGGTTTGTTTTACTACAGAAGAATAAAGTGTTACAGAATTTCTAACAGCTTCTGTATTCCAATAACCTTAACTGCAACTTCCAAGACTAATTTGGAAAAGAACCCTTAAAAAACAAACAAAAAGCTATGGAAGTGAGTAACGATGTGTAAATCTTTTCACAGATTAAGATTTTTAACCTCATTGGAAGAGGATTTCTGCTTCCATGCTGTTACAGTATAAATAGCTTATAAAGGTCACAAATACTCCAGAAAACTTCTTCCAGACAAGTAGCTGAGAAATCTGAACCAGAAAAAAAACCTGCTGAAGAATCCAAATTTGAAAGCTTGCAAGGAAGCAACAGCCAGGACACAAAGACATATTTTGGAGTTTCAGGCGAACTTCTGAAAAAGATGTGCCCCTATCTAGTTACAATCTCCTCAGGGTTGGTAGCAATGTATCTGTGAAGGGACCTGGTCATTTGGCCAGGACCTTTCCTAGGGACAAAGGGGTTACAAAAATTGAAGATGGGACAAAAAAACCTGTTACAAAGTTTCTGTAGGGTTTTCAGTAACAAGTGAACTAGGACAGCTGATTAGGCATTAGTTACCATAAAACACTAAGTCATTAGTAAAAGTTTCTGTTATAAAGTATTGCATCTTACATTATAGCCTTCAATGTAAACAACACAGCTGCAGGTCAAGACATAGCCAACAAACAAGAATCTTATCATAGTAAACAAAAACATGTGAAGTTGAACTTGGATCTGTCACAGTCCAAATAAGATCAAGATACACTGGCAGACAAAAGCAAGGGGAATGAGAACAATGGGGCACATTAGTACTTACATGTACAAGCTTGCTACCTACAGTTTTGAGAACTTTGCCAGAAAAACAACCATTAAAAAAACCCAAAACACCCTCATTTCAAAATGAAAAATAGCGCAACTGCCTGCACTAATTTTAAAACATATTTAATGTACTTAGGCTTGTCTTCACAGTTAAATATTAAGTTATTTTAAGTAAAGAAGCAACTCGCTATGTATTATTTATTCATGTAAGCAAATACCTGATCCTCAAACCCCACCACCATACCAAGCAGCTGGAAGTGCTTTTCACCCATGCTGCAGTTCTAAGCAGAAAATACACTGAATCAAAGGCAAACTCAAGCTAACAATACAGTTAAAATAAACTTTATATCCACCCAGCCCTGGATATTCACTTATTTCTTGAAAAACAGAACTCAAAACATGTCACTTAAAACCACTGAATTCCATGAGGTCTGTAAAACTACTTTAGTTTGAGTTTTTATGCTCTAAAAATGCACACTGAATTGCATTGACACAATACAGTCAAGTTATTTCTTTCAGACAATATGGAGACACCATTTCACATAGCTGTATTACTGCAGGTATTTTAAGTGTAAGTTAAAAAGTATCTGTGAAAGGTATTTTTGTACAACGACCCCATTAAACCTAGAGAAAGGATATAAAGCGAGGCTAATGCCTAATGCTAACATTCCAATATTCTGAGATGTTTAGCAGCTCAAAAACACAACAATGTTATAAAAGCATACATCTCTATGATTACAACTACCTACATGTACATCACATTAGAACTGTTATTTAACATCACAGAGGATGCAGAGTAAAATGACTGTTCAGAGCATCACTGCATTACACAAATTAGTTTATTATTAATGAAATTTAAGCTATAAACCTGTTTCTGCAAAAAAAAACCCAAAAACCAAACCTGTAAAAATATTGGTAGAGATTCAAGTATTTCTTGTCTGTATTAAACAGCTGTGCTGGTTCTGGCCAGGACAAGGTTAATTTTTGGAGTAGCCAGAGGGGTTGGTTATTTCATACCACCTCACTTCACTGCCAGGGGCAGGGGTAAGGGAGTTGTTTTCCAGTTGGCATAACATGAATTGTCTCTCTTGTACACCTTTTTATTAATATTGTTGCTGTTAGTGTTCATTTCTTACTTCATTGCTGATACAGAGTAAAACTTTCTTATCTCAACCTGCCTTTTGTGCCTCCAGTTCTCCTCTCTAGCTTGTCACAGGGGAGAGGGAGGAAGCAGCGAATGAACAGTGCACAGGGAACACTGATCATAACCTCAATAGCTTTATTTGGCGCCCAATGGTGTACAAAGGGTTGAGATAATCAGATCTGACCACAGTAGTTTGAAACAAATTTGATTTAAGCATTTGTTGTACTGGCAGGGAGTCAACAGTCACAGTGTTGTTTGGTCTGTTCACATGGTAGTGACACCTAACCCTGTACACGCCCTGTGTGCCCACCATGGTATTTTTTTCATAGCAGGGAGAGAGAGGGATCAGGATTGCTGTTGCTGTATTGTGGGAGCCCAGTTTATGAAATGTGGGGCAATGAGGATCATTTGGGATGTGTGCTCAGTAATGCCCTTTTACCCTTCCTTTGGGGCCTACCTCTATGAGTCCATTAAACTGTACCTAGTCTGTGGGGGAACAGCAGCACATAACTTTTCCCAGCTTTTTATGCCCTTTGTCTCTTTCAGGCCTATTAAACCAGCTTTTGAGAATTTTGTGTTTCCTTTGGTTGTTAAGAAAAGCATTGTCTTTTTGCTCTGTCTCTTAAGTACAGTCTATACCACATCTAGAGTCAGTGTGGCCCACACCACATTTAGAATCTGGAAAGAGATTTCTATGAAGGTCTGCTCCACAGGTGGATTGTCAGGAGTGGCATGGAATGTAGGAGAAAATGGGCCAGTTTTGGGGGAAATCTCTACTTCAATGCTTTGGAAGTTCACCCCTGAACAACTGCAGGATCCTGATAAAGCAACAGTATATTTTCAAGGAGGACGGTGTGACATCTCCAGAGGGGAGGAAATCACTGCAGTGAGTTGGGCACTGGCTATTCTTTACCAGACATAGTTCAGTAGTAGACAGTCCCTCAGGGAGAACAGAAGGAAAACAAAGGCACTGAGACCACTCAAACAGCAGCTGAACCATAGGATGAATCTGTGCCAGGAGCAGTTGCCCTATACATAAGAAGAAATCCAAGATCAAATCAGTTCAGTTAGTGAGGGATGGAGAGGAAGCAGAACCCTCACAACATCATGAAGAGGAAAGGCCTAAGATAATTACCCAATCCCTATCCCTGAGTGAGTTGTGAGATATACAGGAGGATTTCAGCTGCCAGTCAAATGAAGTCCTGGTGATCTAGCTGCTCCAATGCTGGAGTATCATGGCCCATGATATGAAACTAGATGGTAGTGAAGCCAAGTAACTGGAATCCCTGTCCTGGGACACGGGCATTAAAAAGGGAATTGGGAAGAAGACAAACTCTCAGCCTTTGGAAGTGACTCCTGCCATGCAGGAGGGAAGGTATAGTCTCAAGGACAATCTAGTAGTGCACCCTAGCAGGTAGAATGCCATGAGAAAAAAGATATCCAGTATGTGAATCAGATGTGCTGGAGGTAATCTACAGAGATTCAAATAACAAGCAGTCTTCTGTAGATTCAGATCAGGTCCAGTGCACACAACCCATGTGGCACAAGTTTGTACAGAGCATGCCACTGTCATATGCCAACTCACTGGCAATAATGTCCAGAGAAGGAGAAACAGTTTCAAGATGATCTTCATATTGCTAGAGTTGGGTATTCATCTTGACCCACACCTCTGCTGTAGAGACCATCCAAGACTTTGGACAGACTTGAAAAAGTCAGTGAGGTAATGTCCCATGCCCTGCAGTACGGACCAAAGTCTCTGCTATTGGGAGCAAGCACTCCCCTGCTCGAGGGAGAAGACACACACAAGGCAACCTGTGTTTTTTCTGTGAGCAAAACAGAGGACATGAGGAAGTGGGATGGAAAATCCACCTCTGCCTTAGTAGTATGGCTATGTGAGCTGAATGTTTGGAAGAACAACCATAACAGGAAATTCTTCACGGACAAATGCCACTCCAGTTTTCAGTAGGCAAGTCCTCAGACAGAAGAGGTGATGTTACTTCTGATCCTCTAGAAGGGACCTCCAGTTCATATTTACAAGGAGTGAGCAATGAGAACTATGACCAGGACTAAAGGGGCCCTGCCCCCAGCCACATGGGGGAAAGGGACAATCAGATCTATTGGCCCAAAGGATCCTATAATTGGATCCAATGGCCTGGCGCATCAAACCCACAAGATTATAAGGCTTTAGTTGACACCAGCACAGTACCCTGATGCCATCAAGATACATAGAGGAAGAATCCATCTGGATTTCTGGGGTGACAGGGGCATCCCAACACCTGACTGTACTGGAAGCTAAGTGAATTTGACTGGGAATGAATGGCAAAAGTACCCCACTGTGACTGACCCAGAAGCACCATGCATCCTTGGCATAGATAACTTCAGGAGAGGGTATTTCAAGGACCCAAAAGGGCATTGTTGGGCATTTGGGACAGATGCTCTAGAGACAGAGGAAATTAGACAGCTGATACCTTGCCTGGTCTGTCAAAGGACCCTGCTGTTCTGGGATTGCTGAGAGCTGAAGAACAACAGGCACCCAATTACTACCACAACGGTCACTGTCAACAATAACGCACCAACTGGGACTCTGTGACCCCATCCATAAAATAATTTGTGAGGTGGAGACCCAAGGAATGTCAGCAAGACTCACTCATACTTGAATAGCCCATATGGCCAGTGTGTAAGTCCAATGGAGACTGAAGACTGACAATGGACTGTCGTGGCCTGAATGAAGTCACACCAACACTGAATGCTCCTGTGCCAGACATGCCTGAACTTCAGTATGAACCAGAGTCCAAGGCAGGAGGTCAAGCCACCATTGACACTGCCAATATATACTTCTCCATTCCTCTGGCAGGAGAGTGCAGGCCACAGTTTGCTGAGGAGTGTGTGGTACACTTGGAGCCAACTGTCCCAAGGGTGCAAACACAGCTCCACCATTTGCCATGGACTGATCCAGAACCCACTGGTAAAGGGTGCAGCTCCCGAACATTTGCAGTACATTGATGACATCATTGTACAGGGGAAAACAGCAGAGGAAGCTTTTGAGAGAAAGGAGACGATAATTCAAATCCTCCAGAAGGCCAATTTTGCCATAAAGCAAAGTAGGGTCAAGAGACCTGTCCAGGAAATTCAGTTTTTAGGAGTAAAATGGCAAGATGCACATCTTTAAAGTTCAAAGGATGCGGTCAACAAAATAGCAGCTATGTCCTCCTCAAAGAGCAAAGAGTAAGCACAAGCTTTCCTAGGTGCTGTGGGTTTTTGGAGAATGCATATTCCAGATTACAGACAGCTAGTCAGGCCTCTCTATCATGTGACATGGAAGAATGATTTCAAGTGGGGTCCTGAACAACAACTTTTAAACAAAAAAGGATCATGCAGTCACCCTTGGGCCAGGCAAGAAAGAAGACGTGAAAAATGCTCTACACTGCAGTCAGGGAGAATGGTCCCTCCTGGAAACTCTGGTAAAAAGCACCTGGGGAGACTCAAGGACAATGCCTGGAGTTCTGGAGTTGGGATACAAAAGATTCGGGGACCGCTACGTCCCAACTGAAAAAAAAATACTGGCAACTTATGAAGGGGTTCAAGCTGCTTCAGAAGTGATCAGCACCGAAGTACAGCTACTCCTGGCAGCCTGACTGCCACTGCTGGGCTGGATGTGCAAAGGAGAAGTCCCTTCCACACCTGATGCCACTGATGCTATGTGGAGCAATTGGGTCATGCTGGTTACACAGCAAACTCAAACAGGAAACCTCAATCACCCTTGGATCTTGGAAGTCATCACTAACTGGCCCAAAGATGAAAATTTCGAACTATTGTCATCAGAGGAGGAGGAGGAAAAGGTGACATGCTGAGGAGACCATACCATATAAACAGCTACTACCAAAGGAAAAGTGACAGTCTCTTCACTGATGGTTCCTGCTGTATTGTAGGGACACACTGAAAATGGAAAGCTGACTCCTATGAGGCAAGCCACAGAAGCTGTTGAGGAACAAGGTGGATCAAGTCAGGTTGTACAGCTGAAAGCCATCCATCCGGCTTTAGATGTCACTGAATGAGACAAAATGGCTAACGCTCTACCTCTACAATGAGTCACGGACAGTTGCAAATGCTCTGTGGGGATGGCTGGACTGATGGAAAAAGACCAATTGTCACTGGAGGGGGAGAACCATCTGGGCTGCTGTACTGTGGCAAGACATGATTGCTTGGGTAGGAAGTTGACTGCAAAAGCCTGTCATGCAGATGCTCTCTGTGCCTGAGAGTTAGGATACTGAAGAACACTGCAAAAACGGAGGGGTGGACCAAGCTGCCAAGCTTCAAGTGTCTCAGATGCATCTGGACTGGCAACATAAGGGTGAATTATTTATTTCTGGCTCAGTGGGCTCATGGCACCTCACATCATCAGGAAAGAGATGCAACACTGTGGCAAGACATGATTGCTTGGGTAGGAAGTTGACTGCAAAAGCCTGTCATGCAGATGCTCTCTGTGCCTGAGAGTTAGGATACTGAAGAACACTGCAACAACGGAGGGGTGGACCAAGCTGCCAAGCTTCAAGTGTCTCAGATGCATCTGGACTGGCAACATAAGGGTGAATTATTTATTTCTGGCTCAGTGGGCTCATGGCACCTCACATCATCAGGAAAGAGATGCAACATACTGACAGGCTCACGACTGACAGCTGGATTTAACCATGGACAGTATCTCACAGGTTATCCACAACTACAAACCACGCATTGCAATCAAGGAGACCAAGGGGGTAAAGCCTCTGTTGTACAGTGGACAATGGTGAAAAGTAAATACAGGGAAGCCTGCCAGATTGATTATATCAAACAAATCCACCACAGCAAGCTCTACATGCTTACAAAGACAGGAACAACCACTGGACGGCTGGAGACATACCCTGTGCCTCATGCCCCTGCCTGGAACACCACCTCAAGCCTTGAAAAGCAAGTCCTGTAGTGGGTATGGTACCCTGAAAGAACTGAGTCAGTCAATGGGACTCATTTCAAAAACAGCCTCAGATACCTGATAGACAGTGTTGAGTGGGTATATAATACTCCCTATCACACGCCAGCCTCTGGAAAACTGAACTGTACAACAGACTTTTAAAAACCACATTGAAAGCAGTAAGTGGTAGGGCCTTCAAACACTGGGAGATAAATGTAGCCAAGGCCACCTAGTCAGTTAACACTGGAAGCTCCACTAAGCAAGAAAGCCCTGTCCAAACAAAATCCCTTTCTATGGTACATGAAAGTTAAGTCCCTGTGGTGCACATGAAGAATGTGTTAGGGAGGACAGTTTGGATTAGTCCTTCCTCAAGCAAAGGCAAAACCCACCCAAAGGGTAGGCAAACCCATCCATGTTTTTGCTCAAGGACCTGCATGCACTTGGTGGGTAATGCAGAGGGATAGGGAAACACTATGTGTACCTCAAGGGGATTTGATTCTATTGTGAGAACAGTCTGTAATGTTGAATTTTAAACACTGGCTGCTGAATGACACTGTCCCTGTATGCTGTAACTACCATGGACAGTGAGTATAGACTGCTTCAGATTACCAATCAGGAGATTCTGATACATCTTGCAATCAGCCAGGAGCACCCCAGTTGGAAGGTGTAGGATCTGGGCATGATGTAGGTGGTACAGAATAAGGGGTGGATAACATCCTGGATCTGGCCAGCACAGGGTTCATTTCTGCAGCAGCCAGGAAGGCCAGTTATTTTGTACCACTTCACTTCACCGCCAGGACTGGGGAAGAGAGTCTTTCTCCAGTCCGACAAGGTGGCAGCAGCTCCCATACTGTGGTTCCCCCATGGTGAGCTTTTGCACCCATGTGAATTTTTCACCTCTCTCCTACACCCTTCTGATAATATTGTTGCTTTTACTGTTCATTTCTCATTTCATTGCTGTTTCCAGTAAATTGTTCTCATCGCAACCCATGATCTTTACCTCTTTTCCACAAAGGGAAACTCCTCTTTGATGGAAATTCACATATTAAAAATACAGACTACAAATTAGTTGTATATAATTGTAACTTTCTTTAGCTTAATTTAAACCCATCTATCTTACTTCATGTCTCAGACAGGATACTAAATCCTAGAATTGCTGCCAACAAAACAAAGCCTCCAAACATTTTCACATCCATTTTTGAATAATGTAACTACAAAGTTTAAAACCTGGTTTAATTTATGACACTGTACAGAGCCTGCAAATTTTGCCTTTGAAGTTAATTTAACTAGCCAGAACTCCTCAAGATGAAATATTTGTCTGACAAAAAACCTCAGATATCACTCACTCGGGTGTATGGATTTCCCCTGCTTTTTCCACAAATAGAAGCAGAACCTCCTCACTCCCTTCTTCTCCTCCCTAATTCCCTTTTTCTGAGAGACTGTTTCATTGTTTATTTTGCCACAGAATTAAGTTTACTTTCCAACATCTAAACACTATTTTTTAGTTTATTAGAGTTTTTAAAAATGCCTATTAATAATACAATTCTGTGGTTCAAAAGTGCACTTGAAGCCCTCAAACATCATGAAACACAGTCAAGATGAACATAGCATGCTGAGAAAAGTTAAACATCTCCACAAATTTAAATCCTGTAGTTTTACAATTCCGATACACTGGTCCCTACACCTGTGTCAACATGCATTCATGTTCCTTGACAAGCAATTTATACTATTACTGCAGAATAAGGATTTGGATTACATGGCAGTCATTCATAAACCTAACCTGAATAATTAAGCATCAGACTAATTTTGAAATGACAACTGGAATTCTACCAACACAAAAAGCAAATTAATACACATCTTATAAAATTTTTTTTGGTAACAACTTAAGACTTCTGCAGCCTTTACAGCACAGACCATGGCTGAAGAAGTGGAAGAGGGCAAGGCTGCAGCCTCTTCATTGTCAACATCAATTTCAAAATAAATGCTATGCAAATGACCTTAACCTCACCTAAAACTTCAGCTTTTATCATGGAAGTCCCAAGAAAAGCTTTTTAAATAATAAAAAAATAAAATAAAAACTAAAACTAGAACATAGCATGCTGCGATCCCTTCAAGTTGTAAGAACTTCATTAAATCAAATTTGTTTTATCTCTTCCTCTGAATAACTAAAAAAAAGAGAAAACTAGATCATTTTTAAAGTTACTTTTTGTGATTTTAAAAATATGACTTTGCACCAATTTTTCCATTATAAGCTATGCACAATAAAGTCTCAATATCCGAAGCTTAAAAAAAAAGCTTTAAGAACTTTTTAAATATTGTCACTTTGTGGCAATAATGTGAAATACAGTTTGCTTTCTGACAATTATGCATGTCAGTTTATTAGACGCAGCCTACATACAGCCTGTATTATAGAACTAAACAACTTTCCAACTTTCTGGACCATCAACTTCATTCACATGGAAAAAAAAAGACCAAAAATAAAGCCATCCAAAAAAAAAAAAAAAAAAAAAAAAAAAAAAAAAAAAAAAAAAAAAAAAAAAACCCCCCCAAAAAAACCCCAAAACAAAACAAAAACAAAAAAAAACCTGAAGAAAACGAATTAAGCGGATGGCAAAAAGAAACACCAGTAGATTTGGTGATTAATTTAATGGGAAGAACTATTAATTGGTTTAACATCAAAATGGAGCATGAAAAAACCTTTTTATAATGAAAATAATTTTTTAAAACCACAATGATTAAGGAAGAGCTTTCTATTCATATCCCTCTCTGCTGTGAGTGTGACCCACACTCACATCTTTTGGACAAAAAGGAAAGAAATCCAAGTTATCAGTCAGAATTTCATATGACAAGAATCTGTACGACACAAGACATGGTTTGTTTTAAGTCTTGTGAAGAGGTTTGCTCAAGTTTTTGCTGAAGTAGAAACACCAGGTGAAGTCAGAATGGGAACATTCTGGTGTGATGCTTCCAAGCAGTGGGAATTTTTTAATAACGTGGCCAAACAATCCCTTCGGAAAAAAACCAAAAACCAGATCATTTTCAGCAGTTGTACCAAAATGATCTTTGGTTTTTTTCTAAGCACCCTTAGCCTCTCAGTTTAAGCCAGTACATAAACATGCTACTGAATCTTGCCATCACCAGTCTCTGCCCCTTATGGCAAGAAGTTTTGCTCCTAAGCAAACAGCTGATCTGCCAGGACTGACATTCTGAAAGGCAACCCTGAGCCTACAAGCTTGAATGCCAGGGGGTGGAAATGGAAGCCCTCTGACTGTTCAGCTGCTCTGCTTCAATGCAGAGGTTTGACACTGACAGTCCCACACCTCTGCTGTGCTGCTGCCACCCTGCTGTATCTGCTGGAGTCCTGGGAGCACCTGTAACTTGCTTACTCTCCTCTTGACCAGGATATGCCGAGCTCATCTGGCACATGAGTGTGACAGAGAAGTGGATGGGGAAAAAATAACAAAACTGGGAAATGCCCTTTTGTGAAGAAAGGACTTTACTTCACAGCCCTCTTTCTGACAGCTAACATACTAGTACTCCCTGCATGACTAGCTTTAAATTAATGCTATATATTAGCTTGTTCTTACTCTGATATATATCAACAAAGATTTATTTTTAATGACATGGGAATTACTGACTACTGTTGACTATATGATTCCTAAATTATTAAAATGACCCTTTGAGTGTTTCTATAGCTTTTACCACAGATGTAATTTTTATCCCATTTAAAACAAAACAAATGCATCCAAAGTCCTCTGGAGTCAACACTAAAACATTACCCAACCACTCTCTTGTGAGCTTGAGCTGTTATCTTTGCACTGCTAGCAACTATGAGGCACTTGTGCTCTCACAGTGTGCTCTCTGTGGGAGAAAAACTGCATTACAAAATCTTTAGAAATTTGTATCTTGTCACCCCATAAACCTGATCTCTGCTTCACTGATTAAAAAACTACTACCCAGAACAGCTAACAGAATTGCTTTATTTTCTGCTCATGATTAAGCATCATAACACATTTTCTGTGCTGAAGCACCTAGAGTGTACAGTCCACCAACTAAGCTCTCTGAGCACTGATAGTCAGGTTTATCTGTTTTACGTAATTAAGTTCTGATCTACTAAGGACTGTAAGCCACAACAAAAATACATAAATATTTAAAAACAATGCATTCTGTTAACACATTTGACCAAATGAAACTATAGTAACAACAGCAACTAGATTCTCAAAAATACTCAAGTTATCTAAAATACAAAAAAAAAAAATCCCTATTTCTCACCTTTGGACTACTCCAGTCTTAAAACTGATTTTTTTTTTTTTTGTATTTTACCTCAAAAATAATAATGCTGTCAAAATAAATGTAACAGCAATGTTCAGCAAACAAGTATAAAGTACTGGAAGAAACTAACAGTCTCACATGTAACTTTTTCTAACCGACATATGAATTGAGTAATATACTTGAAACTGCAAAACTCAGCCAAAGAAGATGCAACAATACCAGAAGCAATGTTAATAAATGACCACTAAAGCTAGCAAGTGTTACAAGAAAACCACAAGGGTGAGAAAAAGAAAAGAAGCACGAGAGTCACAACCCACCCAGCATTGCACTGGCCAGCTTGCTGTGTTCTCATAAAAGTTTCAGATACTGCTGCACTAGAAACAGAAGTGCTGCCTTGATGGGACTTGGAGGAAAGGTGTGAGAAGCAGTATCCTACAGACAGACACGCTGTTAAGATATGGACAATACAACATTTCATTCTAAATTAGAAATAGGAAAATGTGATGTGCCCTACAGATAAAGCAGCCAAAAAGTAGGAAAAGCAACCCCACACTTTACCTGCATAAAGCACTCACAGTGAGCACAAACAGAAGCAGCAGATTCTGACTGGAACATTCAAACCAAAGGGTAGAGGTCAAATAGTTCCCCAGGAACTCTCCACTACTGCCAGCCATTGAGGGCAGAGGACTACTGCTAACAGCTGAGCTATAGTTCAGCCAGGGATTTTATTCAATCTCCTTGTGGGACTACAACATACCCCTGCAGCAAAAGAGATTGAGCTGAAAAAAGCATTGTCGTTGGGTTTTGTGTTTTTCTGTTGTTCTGCTGTTCAAAACTATTACTGCTTAAAAAAATACACACTGAAATCAGGACTATTAAAACAGTGGAACATATATGCTGGCATAAGGCAGCCAGCAACACATTCACAAGAAGCAAAAATTAATTTAAGGAAGGACTACTGCACATATTATTCAGTCATTTGGACCAACCTGTTTTTGTAGGCAAAAAAATACAGTTTTACTTCTTTTTAGAAAGAGAGAGGGATGGCACAGTCAGTGAACCGAAAAAGAAGATCAAAGGCTTTTTGCTTTACTACTGTAAACATAAACCTCTCAAACTATTTTTCAGTTCTGCAAAGACTTCTGGAAGATTGTTTGAACCAAGTGTCTCAGGACAATTACTGTATTTTCAATTTGTATAACGGCTACAAAAATATTTTATAAATTGCATACTTCTAGTACTGCAGGTTCACAGTTATGCCTGAGAGAATGAGTAACAGTAAATCATCCAAAGCACTGCTTCTTCCCTTTTTTAAAATTTAAGTATGTAAAATGCTATGGAAAATTTACTGGTTTAATTTCCTTAGAAAGACAGTCCGACATTCACCAGAAAAAAAAAAAAAAAAAGTCAACTGAATGTACTGTTTGATGAGCTTCTATCATGACAGCACCTGCACTGAATTCTTCTGTTTCTGTACAAGAGGTAAAGCAATATGTAAAAACTCACATTTTCTACAGTAAGAATTTCAAGCCCAACATTTACCTATTCTAATTCTTCAATTATTTACTAGCATTCTGTAACGGACCCTTTTCTGAAGCTCAGTAAGTACATTATTTGCTCACAATCAGGTGCCATGAAACAGATCAATGAGGCATTATTATTACAGAGAATCTTTTCATTTAACTTATATAAAATTAAAAAACACCTAAGAATACAGAAATTCAGTGAATTATTTAATATGGAACCATCCATGGATTCTAATGTAAGATTTACAATATCAAGACTGCCCTTTGTGATTGTTTTCAATATTATACCCAGCTGTATGTTCTCAAATTAATGTTGTGTGTAAGAAATATTTGAACTCTCTGCCAACATCTGTAGCAGTTGTCAGAATGGGAAGTTCCTTCAATTGCTGTAAGAGTAATCTCTTCAATTAATGAAGATGTGCAGTAAAGCAGCAAAAGAAAACCCAGTATGAAATACGATCACACACCAAATGGGAATCAAGAACATGCCAGAAGTGAGTAATAAGAGGGGTTTTAAGTGTATTTTAAATATAGAAATGGAAATGCAGTAGATATACTACAAGAAAGAACACCTGACATGGATGTTTTGCACTGTAATGTGTACAAGTGCATCAAACTGCAATCAGAAAATAGAGGCTTAACTGAAGCAGGTAACTTCTGCACTCAGTACAAGAGCCATGCTTGAACTAGTACACCTTTGTGCTTTACGGTGTTGAAAAGGAAAAAACTTGCTGAAAATAACCTGTTCCTCTGTAGTTTACAGTCAGTATTGATTACTTAGGTTATGAAAAAATTGCACGAAGTGTCAAGAAAAAACACAAAAAAATTTCTTTACATGCACAATTATCTTACAGTATTTGTCAGTGTATGCTACTGTTCAAATATTTTGTGTGGCCAGCTGTTCTTAAGTCTGTGTAGAAGTTGGACTCTTTAATAAACCAAAGTGGAAGAGTCGAAAACAAACACAGAGCACAAGACTAGTGCCAGACCAGAGCCTGTTTTGGTCTTCTTTTTAAAACTATTTAACTAGGCCAACTTGCAAACATGGACAGGGCAATAAGCCATCTTTCAAAAAAAGAATTCAATTACATATTAATTATACAATATTTTAAATTAAAACACAACATGATTATCAAAAATTATTTTCTCCCTCCCAAAGCCCTCAAAATAGAATTTTCTTACACAGTACCACTTTGAAAACTCAACTACACCATAGTAACACACTATCATTAATGACACACATCTCATTCTCACAATCTTCTTCAGCTCTTCATCCCTAATAATGAAGTAAATCTAAAAGACAGAGGCCTGAAAGGTCATGAACAACGCACAGTGAAGTCCTGATCTTCACCTGACTGTAACTGTATCTACCAGGTATTATCAGGTAACAGAAACACATACTATCAGATTTAGAACTGAAGACCAAACATTTCTCAACATACAGATCAAAACAGATTAGCTCTTACAAAAATGTAGAAAACTCTCACTTTCTGTAAGAACTGTGCTTGTGCTGATTGAAAGGTTTGACACTGGCATTCCAAACAGTAACAGCAGTTCATAAAACATAATGGTCCAAAATGACTTTCAAATTGTGTAACTACATGACAACTCAAATAAATGGCAAAGATCCAAAACAACAAGAAAGAAAACAAGAATTAAAATATGTTCTACAAAAATACATCTTTCAAATTATCATTTGAAGTGTGACTTTGCAGAATAAGGCCGTAAATAGTAAATATCACAGTGTCAATTTGAAGTTGTATAAAATACAGCAAATTTGGTTTGGCGGAAAGTAAACACATCAAAATAGTAATCAGGTTCTAAGCACACACAATCAAAAAGGAAAAAAATCTTTAAATTCTAGTACCAACATACTCTGAACAAGTAATGTAATGCAATGCATCATCTTGGATACTAGAGGGAATTTCATGAGACATACCTTTTCTCTCTGTTTTCTGGGCAGGGATGGAAGATGCGGATGTAGACAGTTTTGATAAAGTAGATGCTCCATTAGCATCAAAGGATTTCTTTGGCTGGTGATCAGATTGTAGAGAAAATGGACTAGGAGGAACAGTGCTTGGGGTAGCAGTTGGATGAACCACTGTTTTGATGGGATGCTGTACTGGAGTAGAACTACTGTGAGTCTCTGCTCTTGGCAGTCTGTAGTCTCTGTCATTGTGCCTGCTTGTTTGAGATAAAATATTCTGTGGGAGCATACTGCTGGTGTCACTGGAATGCTTGTCTTCCACTTTTTTCAGGATTCCCC
Source organism: Urocynchramus pylzowi (assembly GCA_013397555.1). Taxonomy (NCBI): domain Eukaryota; kingdom Metazoa; phylum Chordata; class Aves; order Passeriformes; family Fringillidae; genus Urocynchramus; species Urocynchramus pylzowi. The sequence continues at coordinate 328,128 of VZRH01006481.1, forward strand.
AAGTAATGTTGCAATTAAAAAAAAAAAAAAAAAGATTATATTAGAAACAAGTCTAAGATTACAGTAACTGATTAATACAGCTGCACACCAACAACTAGAGCTGATTGAACTTATGATTAAAAAAAGCTTCAAGTAGATGAGCATCAAAAAAGGCAAAATTTAATTCTACTCACTGACAAAATACATTTTCTCTGACCTTTGCTTGATTTAGAGCTCCAGTTAAGCACTGTATTTTGATGAAAGGCTGCTTTATAACAAGTGTTACAGTCAAGTTAATTTTTGAAGTCTCCTAAAAAGATCTAAATCAAGATCTATTATTTCCATCTTGTATTTAGTGTGAAGCGATAATTTATGCCATTTTTCTTTTGTTCATCAAAACCCCTGAACATCAAGTACAATTTAATAGTTTCACATTCTAGCCTTCAAAGAATTTCTCTTCATATCACTTGAGTACTACTACAACAAACTTACAGTTAATTCAAGACATTTATATATATTAAATGAATGACTCATCTGCACTGGTCACCTGATCATAGACTTTAAAATATGCTACTCAGTGAACATACCAAGTAAACAGAGAGTAATTCTTTTACAGATTCTTACATTTTCACCTGTCACAAAACAAACAGTCACTGCATTATGCATGACTGCTACAGTTTTGCAGCATATAGTATATTTTAGCATATGCAGTAAGTTTCAGAGTACACAGAAAAATACCCCTTTATACATCTGCACCTTGTCAAATCCCAGGAGCGTGGGTGAAGAATAATACTTTGGTTTCTGCTTTTAAAATACCCTGAGAACTACGCTACAAATTTATCCAAACTACATCAGCATACAGACAGAATCTCACAGTACAACTATTTTCCAGAAGAAAACTGACAAAGATCAAAGCTAGGTATCAGGACAAAAATCTCCAAGTCAGAAATTTATAGTCCAGGGAAGATTTTGCCAAGAGTATTGGTGAGGTAAAAATATGCTCTCAATAACACACACAAGCCTCTGAAAACCCTGGTATCAAAATCCATTGAATTAAGTTATTATTTTTAGACGTGAAATCTTTATTTTTAAGGTCAGAATATGACATTAACAGGTCTCAATGATCACAAAAATTCAACTAAACTACAGATTATGCAAGTTGTTTAAGTAACTACCCATAAAGATAATTAAACTCGACAGTAAAAGCCACAAAAAGGAGGAGAACCATGAAAAGCATTAAGGAAATGTTACACTAGTAAAGTTATTTAAAGAAACCACATTTGGAAGAGTTAACTGTTAGCTTTCCGCTTTGGCTTTTATATATGAAAAGGCGAGAAAAAGAGCTAAGGAAAGGGATTTTTTACAATTTTTGAAGTTTGGAAAAGAAAACAGTAATGCAAACAAGGCAAGAATACATTGCTGTAAAAAAACCACATACTTCCACTGGCAAACCCACTGGCAGCTGTCGCCTGCATCACCTCTCTTCTGTAATCCCTATCTTTTGGAAAACTGTTAACTGACATTTTGCTTGCTTCTTTTTGTCTCTGCTCTCTGAAGAAAAGAAAACAAAAGTTAGGTAAAAACTTACATTATCTAATAATAAAACAGTTTCTGTAAGTTACATGAGATGAATTAAACTGTTAAGGGCTTGCTGCTACAGGCGGGGTTAGCAAACTCCAGCCACTGCTTCCTTACATCTGTGCTTGCTGAAGCTCACAATATACCAGATCAGCTCACTAATCCAAAAAAAAAAACTCACCCAAAACAAAACATTAAAAACAATACTCACCCAGAAAACCAAACAAAAATCCAACCAAAACAAACAAATAAACCCCAGAACAAAACAAAAACCAAACCAACCAACCAAACAACAAACCCCCCTCAACAAATCATCTCCACACAAACAAACCATACTTCTCTCTCAGGCTATGGATTCTCAAGGGATAAAAGAGGTGCCAGAGGTCATGGTAAGGGTAGGAACACACAGACTTAGAGCACAATCTTTTACAGCAGTAATCTATTAGATAAGCTCAAGTGCCCTGAAATGTGCTTAGGAATATTTGTTCTTTATACAATTAAACAAATACAAACACATACCTTTCCAGCCACTCTTTTGGTTTTTCCCACTGGGAAACTTCTGTTCTGCAGTTGTAGTAGTATTTTTTGCCTGAAGAGCTGATGTGTTCAGACCAATCATCAGCAGAATCATAAGCCTTTAAAACACAAACAGTGTTGGACGAAAGACTACTTGAGAGTTTTGAGATATAAATTTAATAGCTTTCACTGGTTTTGAAACTACATGGTACCTTTTATGTACATGTGTCATTGCTTCCCACCACCTCTAAGTGCCCGTTTCATCGACAGCTTGAACACACAACCAGTATCCTCCTGTTGTATACTGCAATAGTTTCCTCCAGTTTATTCCCATCAAACCCCTTAACAAAATCTAATAGTACATTTAGTGGGATACAGTAAGGTCAATACAGATAATATTAGTTTCCTTCACCTTACAACATCCTCCAAATTAGTATCTTTCCAAAATTTTTCCACCGATCACAAATTTACCAATTTTGGTCTTGGGAAATTTTTTACAAATAGCACTCTAACTACTAAAATTTTGATACTGAAGTGACTAGAATTCACAATACGTAATGCATTTCAAGTAAGTAAAATCACACTGTCTATTCTAGATTTTCCACAAAGTTCATGGAAAATATTTCTGTATCTATGTCATTTAAATAATCTAATATTTTAAAATAAATGACAGGTAACTCAAAACTCTAATGATTACCAATTAGAATAGTTTTAAAACATCTAACAACTGCAAGTTGGGTTTACAGAGTGTTTATAAAATAAAGACGGATGTTGGAAAACCCGAGCACAATGCACATGCTGCCAAAATTTTTTCAAAATTATGAAACTATGGTGTGTATGAACAGGGCAACACATTGATAAAAATCAATCACAAATACTCACTGCATCAGAAGTTTTGCTTGGATTATTGCTGGGATTAGAAGAATGGGAATTTGAACTATGAAGAGCACTGTGGTTGTGTGAATTTTCTTGTGGAGAGTAACTGGTCCCTGAAAGAAAAGAGAAAGACTATTCACCATGTATGGTTTTAAAGTAATCAACCATATGCATTCTAAGGAGGTGGAAGGGGAAAGAAGAGGGAAAGGGAGAAGGCAAGTTGTCCAAAACCTGGATCACAGCCAGGTGAACCATAGTTCAGATGCAGAAGTATTTCAAGAGACCACATGCACATTTCTTTTTCACACAGCATAAAACTCACTTTGATTTTATAATTACAGTAATGCAGTATGTCCCTTCACTGGTCTAACTCCCAAGCTTTATTCCATTACTAGCAAACAAACAGCCTTTACATGCCAATTCAGAAATTAACAGCCATTTTCTCCTCAATATTAGATCAGAAAATTTAAATAGGCTTATCAACAGCCTACATGGTTAGATGCATAAAATCAGGTTTTAAGTTCACTGAAGCAATGCTGTTTTCTTAAAACTGTTGGGTTTTTTTAAGACTACTTGTTATTAGTTCTAGGTAACTATTTCTGTTTATGCATACTGAGCAGACTAAATTTTCCTGCACCTCAGTCTCTGCAATAAAGGTACTGAAATCTAGAACACCAAAAGCAGCACTTCCCAAATGGCCACCTGCTTCTGGCCTCCCTACATACTATCCTTCAAGGCAACTTGGTTTTCCTCAATGTGAGAACACTTGAACAGCTGAAACGAGAAAGATGATAATTCTCATCATCTTTTAGATCTGTATTTGTACCTAAGCTCAAGTCACCTAAACAGTTCCATCTACAATTAAACAAGGACACCCATTCCAAGCTGCAACCTTCTTTTAAATTTCCTGCTCTTAAGGCCTCCCATTTCTCTAAAATTTCTAAGCAAGTAAAAACTCTTCCATTGTTCTTGATAGGATTTTTTTAAAGTTCCAAATGTTCACATAAATCACAACAAACTAAGAAAAGTCATTTTCCTACACATAGGGAAAAAAACCAAGATATTGCAAATATAACACTCTCCCAGCTTTTACTTTCCCTTTCCCTACTGAGAAATTTCTCAATACCCAGGGGTACTACATGAAGTACCACTAGCTTCAAAGTTGTATAGCAATCTAGCATTCATAGTAAATAAGAAGTCAAAGTGATTTGAAAATGGCAAAGACTTTATCTTATGGGCAATTACAGTAAAGAACAGTAAAGGACTGATAGGTAGGAGTGAATGGAGTCATAAAAAAATAATTGTTTCAAAGTCTTCCAAGAGCTACACATACAGAACATGACTAAACAACACAGTCTGGTGCAAAATGAGAGCCATTATAATGCAAATTCTGTCTTCTGAGCCTTCTAACTACACAAGCAGTGACAAAATTGCTATTTCAAACTTCTTTCTCCCCACCTTTAACCCTGCAGGTTAGAAAGACAGTCCATCACAAAAGCAAAAAGAGGTACACCACCACCAAACTGTTTAGTACCCTACAAAGGTTAAAGGTCAACTTGCACAAACATGAGTTACTGCAACCTGAACCAGCACTACCTCAAAACCTTTCCCTACACTATGTTGGTTAAAACTGTATGCTATTCTCTGTAAAGATATAAGGGGAAAAAAATAAGGATAACAGAGTAAGTCTCATACTCAAATACAGTTTTTCAAAAGCTAGACCATAATCCTACACCAAAAGTATCTTGCACGCTCAGAGCCAGGCAGATTGACTTAGCATGGGGGCAAGTTAGGCTTGTCAAAGCAATACTTACAACCATGACACACCTGTGATGCGCATGCCTAACAGCAACAACAAAACCCCATTTATAGATGCATTTGATTACCCCCCAAGGTATTAGCAGTGTATCATAATTACAAGGCTGTACTCCACAGTTACATCAGTCTCAATTTTCTTTAGACACTTATCATGTAAGTGAAATAGCTGTTTAATATTTTTGTATTAGCCATTCTTTTACTCTTTATTTACAATATCCTTCTACTGAGGTAAAAATCATTAAAATTTCTTAATGTTTTTTTGTAGGTTGTTCAACATAGACATATTTTAATTAATTTCTGGTAAGAGGTAAAATCATCTCCTTTTTTCAAGGAAAAAAAATGAGAAGAAAATTTACCAGATGGCTTTGTTTGAACAGACCCTTCAAAACATCAGAAAGCACCAATGCATTTAATTTACCATAATCCCATACCACAGCTGCAGTATCACTACATTTTGTTCAGCATGCTCAAGATGTACATGGTGATTTTTAAATACTACAGCGGCCTAAATACACCGCCACCGTGATTCTAACCTAACAGGCATTTCCCAAACATGAGAAAGAGCCAACAACATACCTATTATATCAATAAAATCTTGTGAAGCCAATTCTATCCAACCCATGAACAAACCCCACAAACCCACTTTGCAGACTTTCAAACCCCACATGGTGTACCAGCTCAGCAGCATGCCCCCATTTCACACTGTGCCCAGCCCCAATACTGAGTCACCAAGCACTCTGCAGGAGTATCAGAGCAGCTGCAGCACCACCCACCTCCAGCTGGCCCCGATAGGCAAACACTACTATGCAGCAGTTTCTTCAAAAGGGGCCCCTGGGCCTCTCTGAGCTGCAGTCCTCCCAGACTGTCACCCACACGCTCCATCCATCAGGAATCCTGTCCTACCTGAGCTGGCCTCAGCTGCATTAACACTCACCATGGCTGCTCCAGCAATGCCGACTGCCTTGTCACCAGGACGAGCGCCGTGGGCATTTACAGGGCTGGCCATAAATGCATGCTGATGGTGCAGAGTAATTACAGGTGTGGGTTCACCACCCAGACCTCCATTCTGTTTTACACAAAATATCACTTTATGTTTGGATCGGTACCCAAACTTTAGGAACGAGCACACAAAAGGACTGCTGAACTGCTGTTTGCTGTTGGAAAGCTTACAAGACCAAAGAGATGATACTCTGGAGAACAAGAATTTTAGGTACTTCAAACAAGTTAAGGGCTTAAACACTGTATGTACACATGACAATGGTAATATTACCAAATTACCTTTTTATACTGAGGCAGCAAGGTTTTAGTATGTGGTTAAATCCATGCACAGCTGTCACCTAGGAATCTGACAATCCAGCCAAGCAAGCAGTGCCAGCTCAGTTGTCTGGGAAAGTTGTTGAAGATGTTTAAAAGGCCAGAAAGCAACCCACAAGCAGAGGTCTACCTCTAAAACAAGGGGGTTCCCCTCACCTGAATGATAATTTGCAAAGCCTAACCCCGAGCCATTTTAAGGTGGCTGTGACTTGCCACCAGCTCTGCGTCTCCCAGCTGCATGCCTGGCAAAGCAGATCATGAGAACAGGATTGCCAAGACTAGTCCACACCCCAGAAACAGGCCTGAAAGGTAGAGAGCATACTACTGTCCCTTGAGACAGTTCCTCATGGCAACTTCTCATCTTTTCCTCTTACAGTTAGACCTTCCTTATTAGCTACACCCTCCTCAGGAAAGACGAACAAAGACTTGGTTTTGTACTCCTTATTAGCATATTTTCAGATTTAGCAATTGCTGATATATATCTTTGATGCACCATAAGGAAATTCATATTGTGTTATAAATACTCCAATTCTGTTTCAGAACTCCCCATGGAAATGTTTACTGCACAATCACAGTGAGTTTCCTCAGTTTAATCATTATTTTGAAAGCAGCTGAAGCTGGAAAGAGCTACTCCTAACTGGAAGATGGCCAACAAGGGCATCAGCCCTACAGTTATATAAAACTGTAGTGGTGCAACTGTGTGAGCAAGTCTTCCCTAGTGATTAATAAGACATAGGGCAGGTCAGAGTCAAGGTTAAAATATCACAGCTATCTCCTAGCCTTTCCAACAAAAATCACATCTTCCTTACTAATGCATGAAAATCACCAGAAAGCACAAAGAGCAAGGGTCTGGAAACCAATTCAAAATTTACTTAATGCCTCCTACAGATTTGAGATTCTGTTACACTAGGACTCTTTTTAATCTTTTTGTAAGTTGTTTCCATATCCCAACTGCTGAATCCAAGACACTTTGAACTGCAACAGGGCTCACAACTATGCCGGACTTGAAAAACAGATTTAACATAGGCTGAAATAAGAATACTCCATTTTGCAATACAGTCAACTTTCTCTATAAATTATCACATTTAATTAGCATCTCCATTAATACTACTTCAATTCTGAAAGTATAAAAAGTTCAAATTTTGAGTTAACTGAAGATCAGACAGCTCTAATAAAGCATCTGGTTTCACTCCCTTCTCTCCTGCCATCTTTCAAGACCAAACCAAAACTCCTTCCTTTCCAAAACCTGTACATCTGTACTGGCAATTACAACATCCACCTGAAACCACCTAAAATAAATTTTCTTGCCATTTGATTAGGATAATCTAATACATGACTGTGCATTGCCCACCATCCTCTGGCATCCAAGTATCTTAGCCTAATTTACTCTTTTTTGGTTCATAACATCATACAGTATCAGAATCAAAAAAATTCTTCTAATGAAATGCACAAGTTGGAACAGAGAGACATTAGAGCTGCAGTATATATACTGTTGCACCACATGACAGATAACTTTACACAGTTCACCTCTGATAGAGCATTTATGTTTTCTTTTTAGCCACAAAAATACCTTGTTAATATCCTAATTCTCATTTTGTCCATACTAAAAAGTATCAGTGTAGATATAAAATAAAGGAAGTTTACAAGTGCTCACCAGCTGAACTCTAAGATGGTCTGCTCCTTCAGCCCCTCTAGAGGGAAGTGGGATTCAGGAAGGGCTTTAGGAGAGTCACCCTTCCTGTGCCCACACACTAGGCATGTGGAAAGAAACACTGGGCAGCAGAAAAGCAAAGAAGAGCATTACCTTTGTGACAACTCCATCCATACTTTCTATGACTCCATGTTCCACCTCTCAGCTAATATGCCATCAAATTCATCAAACTACGGACAATATCAGAATCTGAACTTCTTCAAAAGAACAAATACTACCAAGTGACAGATACTAATCAGTTGTTAACAGAGAAGACTTAACAGCAAGGTAAGTTTATGGTGGTGATATTATATGGTGATAACTAATTAAGAAGACTTCTTCAAATGGTAAAAATGATAGAAATTTATCTAGAATAAGCCTAAATTAAAATGTCTAAAGTGTATTTCAACTGGCTTTGTTACTTCAGTGCAAATCTTTGTGCAGAACAGTTTCTAAAGTACTGCATAAGAGAGGAAATAAAGCTACACAATAGAACACAATACCCAACATGCCAGCAGTAACAGAACAGCCTATCATGGTCATTTTGATTTGCCAAATGTAAAAGTAGTAAGACAAAACAATTTTTATTCACTGCATTTTTATGTGGCCTAGTGTATTGAAATAAACATGGCTGCCCTCCACATGCAACCAAAAGCATAAAAACTTTCAATTTTCCTAGCAGAGCAGTGGCCCCAGAGAACATACCAACTGTGCAGTAACACCTTCCAGAAATTCATAACCTACGAAGTTGAATGCTCAATGCTTTGCCAAAGAAAGAAAATCTAGCCTGATCACTGTACCGCCCAACTCCATACTCATTATGCCCCCAACGCCCCCCTGCCCCATAAATGTTTTACACCAGTCAAGAAGTAGCTCTATTGAGCAAAAAAACTTACAAAGCCTTATTTCATTCCCTACCCTTCTCTCCTGCCACACTCCTGATCCAGGACAGCAAAGTCTGTACTGTTTTGCACTATGCGATTCACAGGGTAAGCGCTCCAATGTAAAGAAGTTCCCTTTTTCTCCAAGTTACCATTCACATAGAATTTCACAGACATCAGCCAAAAACATTGCTATAAACAGACCAGGAGTCATACATACATGGGAGTGGCACAAATGACCAAATGCAGATGAAAATGATACTGTAAACATATAGTTTAGTTCATAACAGAATTTTTCTTTTACAATGGTATTAAGAAAGTGACACCTTGAAAGGGCAAAGTGAGAAGCAGTAAACCAATGAAAGTCAAGGACTCATTTTACTAATGCAATACTCAGCAAATGGAAAGGCATTACTGATTATTAAAATGAAAAATATAGAGTTAAATCTTACATATTGCATAATGTACAGTAAATTTTATTTTGCTCTTAGCTGCTTATTTTTCTATTTTTAATTAGTTATACTCAATTTAGTTCAGAAATTGAAACTTCATTTTAGGGCAAACAGACCAAACTGCTCTAGAAAGAACACCAAGCTATTCCTGCCCACAAAAAATAAAGCAAAAGGTAATAAAATGCCTTAAACTAAATTCAAACTTTCAATATACAATTCAGGGATTTACTACTCTAGCAGCTGTTTTCCTAGGGCTGTACTTCAGCCTAAATGAGTAACAAAGTTTGGGTTCTCCTCACTGACAGAGCAGATAAACTTGTTTTTGTCCAATCATCCTATAATTTGCTCCTTTCCTTGTAACAGCTACAGCTTAATAATTAACTAATTTTGGGGTTGGTTTCTTTCTCCCCTCAGTCCACCTCCCAGTAGCAATGAGAAATCACTTTTCAACTCAAGACACAACTTTGAAAATTATCAGGTTCACTAACAAGGTCCACTGAATGCAGTGAGTTTTCTGTATGATCCAGTACTCAAATGCCACAAATCATAGAGCTTAAAAAAGCCTAAGGGATGAAAAATGGATTTTCAGCACACTCCAGGCATAATTCCTACCGATTTTCTTCTTCAAAAGAAAATCAGTATATGTCAGTTTCCTTCATATCTCAATTATTGAAATAACAATAAACAAAGACTGGACAAATAATTTTACCATCACCCATAAAGATGTTTATTCTTTACTTTGAAGTGGAGTAAACAGTATAATTTGAAAGAATTTGCCTGTTTTTTAATAATTAAGGCAAACTCCAACCAGCTTCTAAACACTTCTGGTAAGACTCAAAGGTTACTAATATAGATGAAACAAATTATAACCTACAAAATGGATTTATGTGGAATTAAAAACTATGGGTAGACAAGTTCTGCAGATTAACATTCGCAATTTCCTCCCAATAGGGAACTTTAGGTTCAGGTCACCTAATAAAATAAAAAATGCTAGCAACATCCTCAACACTGCTGAAGATCTACTAAGACACGCACTTCATTTGAGATCAATCGACTTGAAAAAAGCAGCTTAAGCAGCTTCACCCATGGAAAATGTGAGTGAGTACCACGAATTACAGCAACACAGTCATACTCCTAACTCTCTGGCTCATGACACCAGAAAGATTTCAGCATATTTAATAAAAAACCAAAATCCTTGTTCAATATCACTAACGACAGTTTGAAGTATTTTTAAGTTTGCAACACTAATTAACATGGCCATATTTGTATAAGGAGTGGGACATGGCTCTAAAAAGAAAGGAGGTGGGCTGAGAAAAAGTCAAACTCTGCCTTTGTTCTGGACTGTGGCTCCCAAAACATTTACATCTCTAATACGGTGTCAGAGACTGCCCAAGAGAGGCTCTTCATATAGAGATTTTTTAATTATTATGAGATGCAAAAACAGATGTGTTAAACTGACAGCTAGGATCCTTACCACAAACTAAAAACCACGTTATCTGAACTCCATATGGATCAGCTCAGCAAAGAGACAATGGACTGAACTTGCCCCTCAGCAACACCCAAAAACCCAAACGAGTCTCCCGTGAACACACTGGAATACAGCACAAAGAGAGTCAAGCTCAGTGATGGAAGACTAACAACACCACAACACACTCTCCTACCTCCAGCAACATTTCCACAAAACTGATCAACTAAGATTAACCAGAAGACTGATTCTCTATTTCTGATTCACATTAATTGCCAGTAGATAATTCCAAATTTAGAAGTTTTTTCCTCTCAAAAGACAAGAAAAACTAGACAACTCAAGACTTTTTTTTTTAAAAAATACATTAGTCATCTGGGGCAACAGGCACATACTCAAATGCTTCATGAAAATTAGGCTCAAGGGATACTGAAGTGAATAACAATTCCTTTAACATTGCAGGAGGGGGAGGGGACAAGCATCATAAATTTTACTTTTTGTTCAAGGAGCTTCCCAAAGAACATAAAACATTGGAAGAATCACTGATATTTATCAACACACAGCTCAGATGGGATACTCAAATGCAGACACTTCATAAAAACTGTATTTCAGTATTTTTAGATCACAAACAGCAGAGTAGGACTGTAAGAGACTGACACATCATAACCCAGTCATCACAAACTGCAGTTTGATTAAAATTAGGGGTCATGCAAAACAATTTCTGCTTATGAAGGAGAAAAAAAAGCAGTTGCCCAAACACAGCTCTGAGACTATTTCCCCTTTTTCTATGTATCCACAGCACCAAATTAGCACATCCACTCAGAAGCTCCAAACAATTAATTAAGATATGACAACTTAATCTCTCTAACAAAATCCACTGAGCAAAAATAAGGTTAACTAAGAACAAGGCCAGGTTGTTCTGGCAACTCTCAAATTTCTTCTGATGTTTTGAGGATAGCTTCTTGAGGACAAAAATTTAAACAGAAGACCCTGTGAATGCAATATTACTTACAAATGAACTTTTGCACTTTTTTGAACTTTTTTGCACTGACTGTTTCCATTACTAGGCTTAGAATAAGGAAGGTGAAGCTAGAAGTTTTTATGCACATAGGTAGTGCCACACAATGACAAATGCTTGTGAACTTCATCCCATCTAGCTTCCTTCATCTCAACTGAGCATACACTATTGACAGTCAGCAATTCAACAAGCACAAGGTGTTGCAGAAGTACTAAAAAAACAGGGAGTCTGTTACAAAACATGACTGCAATCCTGCCAAAAGGCTAGCCACACATAACACACTTATATATCCTTAATCAGAAAGCTGTGGCAGAAACAGTATCTAACCACATTAAAATAAGGCAAGAAAAAAAAGGCACCATATATTGACCTTCTTAAATGTGTCTTAAAAATAGTAACTGTCAAGTAAGTCAGATTATCTCAAATTCGTATCTTAAGATACATCAAACACAACAGAAGAACCAACCTCCACTTCAATACCCGATCGTTCCTCGAGTGCTACTAACATTTGCTATTTGAAGAGAACTTGCTTTTCTACTAAGACGACAGCAATGCCCATGTGTCAATAAAACAGAGAAAGCATTATTTCACCTTAAATTTAGATATTGATTGTTCTGCCTATAAAGAATCCTGGAATATTTCTGTTTTCAGAAAGATTATTCTTTTTTTCCTGGACATGTTATTTCTTCACAACAAATGAGAAACCTAACTTGAAAATATTTAGTATTAAAAGCAGCAATTGGTCACTACACTTTTATATAACGAGAAATTATTAGGTTTAGAAAAAATACATTTACAGTTCTGAACATACTATGCCATGCATTTATTACGGTATAGATATGCAATGAGCATAATTTTAATTTCATGCTTATTCCAACTGGGAATTGTTTTTTGAATAGATGCTGGTAATACTCAAAAAAAAAAAAAAAAGAAAAAAAAAGAAAAAAGCAAGTCAAACTACTTTATTACTTTCTGTCACACAGAAGTTCTTCACTAATAAAGGAATGCTGGCCCACAGCTCTGGGAGGAAGCAAAGATGGCAAGCAAGGATTGACCTAAGAATTAATATATATAGTGGTGTGGTTATAAAAAAAACCAGAATCATAGCTTTATTTCAGGCTGGCCCAGCTCAGCTTAACAAAGCTTAGCTCAGCTTAACAAAGGTATTGTGCAACAGGGCTTTCAAGCATCTAAAGCACAATAGGTGACAAGACAATTCATCCCTCTTCCCATTAAATAATTCTTAAACACAAACAAAATTCAACTGGTCTTTCCTGGAACTATCTTACTATAGGAAAATAAGCCTCCTCATGAAAGCTGTAGTTATGCTTACAAGCTCAAAATCCATTTTACAATTGTTTGATTGCCTAAGTGTCTAATTTTATTTCTCTGGTTAAGTAAACACTCTCAAAAGGACTATACAAAAACTGCAATCATTATTATCGACAGTGTGTAGCCAGTATGAAGTGAACTTTAAACTACCTGAATTTGAAGAGGATCATATTATTTCTTGTATTAAAGCAAGCAGAAATAGCATTCTTTCAAATGAACAGTTTTTAAAATTTAGTCTGTGTTAATCTGTCAGCAGCAGGTGTCTGAATGAGGAATCTACTCAACTTAACTAAATGAGATCTAAACTCCTCCCTACATTATTCAAGGGGCACAGCTGGCATGAACACACCACCATGCAGAAGAACATAATTATGTGAAATAAACACAGCAGAAAAAAAATTAGGTAGAGCACATTGCCTAACCTGTATTGTGGCATTTATGCACAAATATGCATTACTTATAATATACTTTAATAAAAAAAAAACATTCTTTGTGGGTTTTTCCACATTTGTGAGTGAATAGGTATGTTTGAAACATAAAAATGAGATGAGCAGGAGAAACCATCATTTCCTTTCCCTGTTTTTGCTACTGATAGACATGGAAAATTGATAACTCTGCTGCTCCAAAAAACTCAGTAACAAACCTAGAAAAACACTGAGGAAGACTGTTGCTTTGGAGAACATTAAAAAAGCATAGTATTTAAGAAATCTGGGAAACCATCACAGAGGAACTAATCTGTGTAGCTGGGGTGGAACTATACATCTGTTTCATAAAAGTATTTTCAGAAAGCCTGACATTACTAAATATATATAGCAGGTCACAGAAATTATATTGACAGGTATCAGAAAAGTAATGATAAAAGTTTAGACCAAAAAAAGACCTTTTGAAGATTTTTGCTGCCCCTCAAAGACAGGGAATTTAGCTCATTTAGCACACTGTTTGTATTTCTGGCTGCTTTTTCCTTGTCATGAAGCACTTGAAAGTTGTTTTACATCTCTTTTTTTGAGTGATGACAAAAGGAGGGTATTATCATTTTTTATCATACCTCTGCTGTAGAAACAAAACAAGTTATGTTTTAACATTGCAACAGGAAATTTGACAGACTGTTCCTTTGCAACTCTCCTTTGTAACAACAGCCACATTAAGGAACAGATGATTATTCCAAAGTACTACAGGGCCTAATCATAGGTCTCTAGGCCTCATTTTTTATTAATTTCAAACATAATATAACATTGTTGCGTGCATGGAGAGGTAAGTCAAGGCTACAAAAGCTTAATAGACATCTCTTAATGCACCTGGTAAAAAGAGTGAAGTCTCTTGTCAGTCATCTGCTCAAAAATTTATCTCCCTTACCAGTGATCTGAAGGACAGACTTTCCAACTGGACATACCAAGGGGGACCCTCATCACTACCTACAAGTATCTGAATGGAGGGTGGCAGAGGATGGATCCAGGCTCTTCTCAGCAGTGTCAAACAACAGGTCAAGAAGCAACGGGCACAAACTGTGATGCAGGAAGTTCCACCTGAATATGAGGAAGAACTTCTTTACTGCCTGAGTGACCAAGCACTGGAGATGGTTGCCCAGGGCAGCTGTGGAGTCTCCCTCACTGGAGAGATTCAAAAACCTTCTGGACACAATCCTGTGCCATGTGTTCTAGGATGACCCTGCTTGAGCAGGGAGTTTGGACTCCTTTGGCACCTTCCAATCTGACCCACTCTGTGATTATTCTTGAACAGTATTCCATCAGTCTACTTCCAGTTAGCAGGCAAGTACAATTGGTGCCTTAGAACACACATGTTACTTCATAAGCTTGAAAGTAGGGAGAAAAAGGGAAACAATCCTTACTGAAGAGCTACATAGGGAATGATCTCTCTGGTTTTTCCCTGAAAATGCCCATGAAATTGCATAAAAGCCTAATATATTAGTAAGCCATATATTTGTAAACAAATGCAGCTACCACTGCTCAAGTTGTGTGCCATTAAATTACTATTATTCACAGAAAAGTTACTGCAGCATCACCTCCCCTCTCAGCCAAAACAGAGGCAGAACATTCTCTTCCAAGTTCTGCACAGCTTCAGTGATACTTGGCTTACTGGACACTTTACACTGAATAGGCAGAAATGGCCAGGAAAACAAACATAAACTGTCAATAAAGTGTTCCTCTTAGAAAGCAGCCATGTCCCAAAACATAGTTAAGAAATAATTCTCATTGGGGGCCATTGGGGAATGCAAAGCAAAGTGCTACACAATTTACAAACTGCTATCTTGACTACAGCCTAGTAGCAGGCAGCTCATCGGAAACAAATAATTTTCATTACTTCTTTGCATCTTCAGAAAAGCAACCCAAAAGTACAAGTTTAGCAAACTGTATATTCAATTTCTGTAAAGTCAGAGGCAAGAAGCATATGTTAAAGCATGACACTAAATAAAAATCATTCCCTTCTGATTAGCTCACATACCAAAACCAACCAGATTTACCAAATCTTGTATATTGTCAGTTAGCTTCTCTTTTCCAAAACATAAAATCTGCTTGTGTGCAAAAGATTACCAGGTCTAGCAGGCAGACTGACTTGAACATGCTACATTTATAATCCAATGAATTCTTAAAACTAAGATACATATTTGCTTAAACAGAACAACTATAAATGGAAACCTCCAGAGGACCTATTTACACATCCGTATTCTATACTCTCACATACAAATAGCACTGCTTATTAACATTTGATGTAGCTTCCATTTCAGGTCAAGTCTCACACTAATACATCTTTACTCTAGCAACCTACACCAGATACTTGAACTTCACTAAGAGAAACAGAGGACTCCATCCACCTACAAGAATAAAAGACTTACCATTTAATACCACCATATTAATATCACAAGTCTTACCTAACATCAATAATATAAAATTAGGGGGTTTTATCTTCCATTCTATGCTAGTTAAAAGCAAGGTTTGCAGGTACTTTTCAAAAGCAATTTTCAATATTAACATTCTAAACCTCTAGATTTAAAAAGTATAAACATAAGTCAGATCTTTTACTGAGATTCTACGAGCACATACTTTTCAATTTCTTTTCTACTAGAGATCCTCGGAACAGAGTAACACAAAAAAATGTTTATACAACTGATCCCACAAAAACTCACCTCAGAAATATTGCTAAATCCAGTGAGTAAATGGAAAGCTACTTTCTATCTAAAAGTTCTAAATTTGAAAGCAAACTCAAAATTAAAACCCTGTCTGAAGGCAGTAAAAATAATAAAACTTAAAAGAAAGCTTTTACAAGTATCAGAAAACAGAAACTTACTTTTCTAAATTTTTATTAAAATCCAAAGAAAAACTTCTAAAAGGTGAATGATCCTGGAAGCAATTCTATTTTTCTTAAAAAACAAACCAGCCAACCCATACCTCCTTTAAAGCCATCTAAACAGACAACATTCAAGGAACAGTGAAGTGAATGACTAAATCTACACTTGGCCATTGGGGGATATTCAAAGCATGTTCCATGGAGAGCTCACTCCCCTTTGTGATGAGACTTCTCTCATCCCAGCTTTGACCACACAGTTACAGCGAGGAAATGGTTTTCACGGTACGGAATGATGACTTTAACATTAACAGCAGTTAACAGTAATCACATAGGTAGAATCTACTCCAGCTTCCTCCTGAACCCTTCACTATGTTCCATTACTCTCAGACTTACCTCTTTCCACCTACCCTGCAATTTCCTCTCTACAAGGCCCACTGCCTGAGCATCTTCCATTCTCTTGCAGCTGCCCTAACACGCCGTTCATTGTTTGTTTCACTGGCCAATGATCACACTAATTTCATCAGCAGTTCCCCTCTACTGCCAGGGCTGCCAACAGAGGAACCTAACACAGTTCACTGTTCAGGGCTGTTTGCTATCCTTTTGCCATGAGGACTCTGAACTCCTTCAGGATTCAGTGAAACAAAGCAAGCCAACAAAGAATGACAGAAGCTCCCACCACCACTTTGATAAAAATAGTAAAAATAGGAACTCATTATTTAAAATATTCCATTCAGCTTCTAATAGCAGTAAGATTTTTAATCTTAGAACTGCATTAATCAGTAAGAGTGCTCACTGACAAATGTTCTTAATTGCCAATTAAAAAAAAAAAACCAACTCACGTGCAAAAGAAACAGTCACAATGCTTCAATTATATTTTGGAATTTAAGTACAAGTTATAATTGAATTTCATTAAAAGAGCCTACACTGCACAACAGCACACAATTCAGCAGAAGATTTCATGCTATGTACATTTACACTCTCCAATTGTTATTTTAAGCAATTCAGTAAGATCATGGCACGAAGCAAAGTTCCAAAGTCTCTTAAACATAAATGTAGTGAAACACGCAGTATTTTCTTCACCATAAGAAACAATTGAGTACAGGTGGCTTAAGTGAACAAACCTTGTTTGCATAAAGTTCTACTGTGTATATTACTGTGGGTCATTCTGCTCCATACAGTTAAGTAGAAACACCCTCTGCTCTTTTTATAACAAGAGCTGCCTCTCACATTTTTACTTTTAAATTATATATATTTATATCTATATAACGCCCTTTCATTATTCCCAAAGCTACCCTACTTATATGGTCTCTTTATTTTCTTTCCTGGACACCAGTATTTCATCATTCATGCATTTTAAAAGACCTACAACAGCCTTCCATCCTCAAGCATGAGAGTCCTCAAATCTTTGTATTTCCCTTTTCCTTAATGGAAACATTTTTCCACATCTACAAGGCCCTTCATAGTTCTATTCCCCATAAACAATGCTGGCTTTAAGTCCCTATTTGTTACTGTTAAGAAACTTCACACTTGAGCTGGTCTCATAAGACCCCCTAATCTCTTCAAACCCCACACTTGCCTATAGCAGCTGACCTATAAATAAGAGATGCACTGAGGGGGGGAAGCTGTTCATTATGTTTTAAACACTTGCCTACAGAGACAATGCCCCCATGCACAGGGACCTGAAAGCAAGAACAAAGTTAAGGCAGTTTTTTGATATGCTGCATGTACAAGTGCTCTTAGGAAACCAGAATGTGACAAAAACTTGCAATTACTCCACAGTGTTTAGTCCAAGGTAAACTTGGAAGTCTCTCTCCAGAGAATGACTGTCTCTGTACACAGTCTCTTTCCACAGAAACCATGCAGTAAGCAACTTTGAAAAATGCTTTGTTTGCACTGTATCAGTATGGAGGGCTTACCCGTAACACGTTTTAAAACCTTAATTGAATTTCTCCCCATGGATTACAATTCTACAAAAGATTCTGCCATGAATATTACAAAAATAAGCTGTTAAAAAAATACCTTTATACACATACTAAGGATATTAATAGGAGGTGGTTCTACCATTTTTGACTAATTAATTTTCAGTCAATTCCTGCTTATATTTTAAATCCATACACTTAAATCTTGAAATGACATTTAAATGACATTCTGCATTTACCACAAAAACATGAAGCAGTCATGACTGAATCAGTGTGCTACACCACTGAATCTTCCTGTTTCTCTTCAGAGCTAAAATTACTAAGAGATGTAGAGGAGTTCTTTCCAAACACTGAGTTGAGAAGGAGAGATCAGTTTAAATCAGCTTTATGTTCAGCAGTAATACTCCAGATTTATGTCCTATTTTGTTTTCTAAGGTATGAGAGAAGAAGATTGTTCATTTAGAACTTTAATTCAGTTTAGAAAAATAAATACTAGAGGCATTTCAATGTGATTTGCTTTGCTGAGTTCAGCTAGATCACAGGAAGGCAGTAACACCTGTAGCAGTTTCAAATTGAGCAGCACCAAATTTAAAATAATGCACAGCAATAACAAAAAATAAAAACCACTCAGCTTCTTTCCTCCTTTATGAAGAATGCAAAAAGAAAACAAGGCAGGCAATTATAGTAGTATGATAGTAAATTAATACTTTTTGGTCATATAAAGGCTTAGATGAAAAATGTTAGCACTTTTGTAATGTTTTGCTTTTTTCCCCTGTATGTCTCTAATTGCAAAACTAAGGGAATACTATAGCAATAGCAATCCTTCAGAGTAATTCAATAGACAGAGAAAATGGTAAATTATTTTATTATGTCTTTTGCCTATTAGCAACATGCAAATGCTCATTACACTACAGCATTTCACCTGTATTTTAACACCTACCTTCAATTCATACTGACAGAAATATTCAGTATATCAAAGAAAAATTAATACCCTTCTGCCCACATCTGCTCAGCTTTGGTTTACTACATACAGTACACAGGATTTGACATAAATTTGGTTGTTTTGAATATATTTTACAGAGGTGAAACTGATGCCAAACTAACCTTACTAATGAAACACAAAAAAAAATCATTTCTTTACATTAAACAGTACCAATGTTAAACTTTTGAAATTAGTAATTTCCCTTAGACTGTTGAAGACTACTTCCTTCTTCCAGTCTGTTAACACATGATGTGAAAACACCTGCTTTCAGATCAGAATAAATGAAACTTTCCACTGTCTTAACAACTAGGAGAAGGTACAGTGGGATGGTGTTTATTTCATTCACAAAACTACAAATCATTCATTTTCCTTCATCCTGACTGCATACATACATGCTTCAAATGCTATTTGAAGCTATATACTGAATATATATATATATACATACTTGAAGCTTCCAAGGTCCAGCTATTAAATTCAGCTGGACCTTGGAAGAACTTCAGAATATCTCTCCTATCTTACAACACTTCCAACACACAAATAAGCAGAAGCATTCCCCACATAGAGCCTCATCCTCCAGATGTTTTCATATATGCATGATTCCACTAAATGCACCCCTGTTCAAGCAGAAAAAATTACCAACTGTAGCAAAACTAAGTCGAACTGCAAGAGAATGTGGGACTAATTTTTGGACAGGTGAACAGGAAATAAAAGAGGACACCTCTGTAGCAGCATAGAATAGCAGCATATGGGCATTGCACATGCATTTAGTTCTGAGATTATGACACTTTCAATTATTATCAGATGCAATGAAAATCAGTGTATTAACAAAAGAGGTATGTTCTTATAAGGCATCTACACACTTCTATGACATTAACAGTGGTCTACAGAGCCTCAGCATTAAGTCAAAGAAGGAAAAACAAATAGGATTTATAAGAATAACTGGGTACCCATTAACACATTTGTAGGGTTTAACTAGTATGTCCTAAAAAGGTACTTGAAAGATACTTCCTTTATTTTACTATAACTATTATATCAAGTAAAACTAGTGCAGCAATAAATGCGTATGTCCATCAGAATTTGTTAGCTTTATACAGAACAAAGAAGCACTGATTTAAAGCTCCAAATTCTCTACTTGAATACTTCACCTTGTACCTTGACACAAAGACCAATCAACAAAACAAAAATAGTTTCCAAATTCAGACAGCAACTGCAATTTTCTAAACTCTGGCTGTCTGTTACCTAACACTGTTTATTACCTGGAAAACCCTATTCTTTTCCTAGGAAGCAGGGATACAAAATAAGATCAGTCAAAAACTACTGGGGATATTACTGCTGTTTACAAACCTGCAAAAACACAGAAGGCTGACTTGACTGTGAACACAGTTCTTCAAGCTCCTGTCAAGAAAGGTTCTAGTATGTGCTACCTTTGATCACCTATTAAGAGTTCTACATAGCAACTAAATACAAAGAAGCTTTTTTCATTTCCGATGGGGTTTATTCTATGGAGCACGTACCCACACAGTACAGCACCACAATACACAGTCATTGAAAAGGATGCAAAACAGCCAATATTTATTACTAATGGAAAATCCAGAAAACTATTTCATGTTATCAAATGTTGCAGTATGTCTAAAAAAATGAGACATACTAGTTAAAATAATTTTAAAGAAGGGTTTATTTAATCTTTGGGGCTGTAAGGAAAACTACCATACCTGTAAAAACCAGAAAATTAATAGGTGTTACAATGCCTCAATGATTGCTTCCAATTAAACTCCCCTTTTGGGTTCGCTGCAGTCACCCTAGCTGAGTACAAGGCACATTTAGTGTAAGACATCACTTGGGTGATACTGGCTAATTTTAATAAATTAGTGATTGCTTAAGGAAAAGTTTGTTAAAGATAACTTACCACCATCCCTCTCTCTAACTCTGTGAGTATGCACACTTTTTGCTTTACTGTGCCCTGTGCTGTCACCGTATTTGTTTTCAGGGCTGTCAGAGCGCCGCAGCATTTTATTTGGCGGTGAAGGATCTGTGGTGTCTCGCATCTTGTCATGACGGTGATCACCACCACTAGGGTGACTCTTGGATGAGTACTTAAGAGCCTGTAACACATCACAAGAAAATAGGCATTGACATTAGATATGAAATTTTGGGATTTTTTCTTCTCTTTCAAAAGTACTTTTATAAAAGTTAATTAATTTTCATTTCCTATTAAAAAGAATCAGCATTAGTCTTCCTAGTTTTAATTACCTGCATTAAAGCAACAAGTTCTGTAATTAGAAGTTAAACCAATTTCTCCCACTATTACATCCAATGCAACACTTGCTGTTAAGAAGAACCTAGTTTCTCTATTTTTTCACTGATGGACTACACACTTCCAGCAATAAATGGGCCACAGTTCTTCCACAATTTTGGGAGAAGAACTAGTCTCCACTAGTTATTAGGAAACAAACTTACAGTTACACTGAATCAGTGTAAACTTTGAATATGTCCTCCATACTCTAGTCAAGACCACTCGGTTTCACCATTACCTTGAATTTCCGTGATGTTTTTTTCAGTACTAACATCCCTGTAATTAAAAAAAAATAATTCTAGGGGGCCAAAACATGTAATGTAATAACTCATTCTAAAGTCTTTACCAAAAATCACATGTTCTGCCTCACTCTGACCTGCTTGGTTTTGTGAACTCCTGAGAGGCAAGTGTTTACATTTACGTGAACTGTCACTGACAGCTGCCTTGGACTGCTGTACTGCACTTCAGTGATTCAAACACACAGAAATGCAGGGCCTACAGAGAGCAGTATCACAACATACGGCTTTCCACAGACTCAAACCTCGACAACTGGGTTTCTTCAGTAGACACAGCAAATAAGAGCAGTATCCACCTTACAGAAATTGAGGCTATTGTCGGTAACTCAAGGATTTGATGGTTTCTGAACATGCCTAGCAGCTGGCAACTGCAGAAATTAAGCCTCGCTTGCAACCCCAGGTTGGTCAGGGTCTAAACCCGTACCGTGCTCAGGTTACAGCCCACAGCAGCAGTTTTGGGGAGAAGAAAGGACTTTGGGGGGGGTTGGGGGAGG
>VZRH01006481.1:351309-374011 GCA_013397555.1 Urocynchramus pylzowi
CCGTAACGGTCGGCCCTCCCGGCCCCTCCCGCCTCGGCCCACTCTCGGGAGCGCTACCTGTCTTCGGAAAACATCGCGTTTTTCCGGACAGACGTTTCCGCGCGGCCGTCTGGGCGGCGCCGCGTTCGGAAGCGCTCGGGTGTTTCCGTGAGCCCTTCACGGGCCGGCGCGGTCGTTGGCGGGCGCACGGGGCCGGTTAGCGGAGGGCAGCGCGGCCTCGGTGGCAGAGCCGCTCCCTCGGTGGGGAGGAATCGCGATCCTGCCAGGCAGGTGGGGGCAACAGGGGGAATTGCGGGGGTGGCGGGGAGATAGGAATGGGAAGGTCTCCTCTTACCTACCCCCTCCTCCCCTTCCGCCCGGGCTCTCGATGTGCAGACAGGAGCCATTTTGTGTGCGGCGCGTGTTCCGCGGGGCCGCGCTCTGCGGCGAGGAGGGTGTTAAAATGTCCCTGGGACGGCGGCCGCGCGGCTCGGGCCTTGGCCCCGGCGCGTCCTCGGGGGGTGTGGGTGGCGGCACTCGTCGTGGCCCCGGTGTGTCCTCGGGGGGTGTGGGTGGCGGCACTCGTCGTGGCCCCGGTGTGTCCTCGGGGGGTGTGGGTGGCGGCACTCGTCGTGGCCCCGGTGTGTCCTCGGGGGGTGTGGGTGGCGGCACACGTCGTGGCCCCGGCACACGCGATCCGCGTCCCCCCAGGGTTCGGGAAGCTCCGGGCGCTCGCTGTGTCGGGAAGATTCCCTGGTGTTGTCAGTGCCTGCTGAGCCCCTCGGGGTGGGGCCGGTGACAAGACGAGGAGTGATGGCCCTAAACTAAAACACAAGAAGTTTCACCTCAATATGAGGAAGAATTTCCTCGTGTTGAGGGTGGAAGAGCTCTGGATTAGGCTGCCCGGGAAGGGTGTGGAGTGTCCCTCTGCGGGGACATTCAAAACCCACTCGGATGCTCCAGGTGACCCTGTCTTGCCAGGGGGTTGGACTGGATGATCTCCAGAAGTTCTTTCCAATCCTAACCATTCTGTCATTTTGTAATTTTTGCTTATTTTTAATCAGGCCCTCGAAGTTTGAGGTACGAAGCATCCTATACTCAGGATTGTATAAAGGTATTATAAGACATATCATAAATACTTTGATACTATTGCTATGACAGTGTCATAGGGGCCACTAGTTTTCAGTAAAGGCTTAAGAGCATTTGCCAGATTTTGTCCTGTCCCCCTCCTGAAAAGGAAAGAGATGTGGCACATCTGAGAATGGGCATGTAAACCTTAAATAGAGAACTTTGCCCGGTGGCTGCATCTATGCTAGCGAGGCATTATTCACGGCAACACACTTACTTAGATTTTTTTTTTCTGTTTGTTTGTTTGTTTTTCTTTAATTTGAGTGCAGAAGGCCGTTGCTGAAAGGGGACTTCAGGGAGTGAGTACAGGATGACTCAGCAGGGAGCTGTTCTTCAGGGTTACAATAATGAACTAGTGAAATGCATTGAAGATTTATGTATGCAAAAAGAAGAACTGAACAAACAAATCCAACAAGCAGAAGAGGAAAAGAATAGACTCCAGCATGAAATCCAAGTCCTCAGTGAACAGCTGGAGTGTGTATGTGAAAACCTGGCCCAAAAAGTGGCTTCACGGAATGAGCTTGATAAAATACTTGCTGAAACTGAAGCTGCTTACATGAAGATTTTGGATAGCTCTAGAACTTTACTTAATGTCCTGAAGAAGGAAGTGGGAAGCTTAAAGCATTCACCAGATCTGAAAACCAATGTAACATGAAACAGTCAAATGTTTGGACTCTGCAGTGCTAAAATTCCACTAGGTGAGAAACGTGGTCAGCCACGGAACCTTACAGCCACAGTATAAGCAGAGAGGGATTTTCTTCCAGTCTTTCTGTATGTTTTATTATTTTCAAATGCACTAGAAAATAGATTAAATAAAGTTACCATTTTGCTTTAAAAAATCTACTTAATTGAACACTACAAAAAATAGCAGCTAGGTAGTTGAGGTAGATGGGAGGGAGACTGTCAGTTTTGACATCATTATGCTTCAAGGCTTAGAAAAAAAGCATGTTTTAGTGGTTGACTTCAGATGGCTCCCAGTAAATTATTCTTTGAAAGCTAGTGGATGCAAGTCAAGCAGATACTACTTCTTTTCATTTTACAAATGCTTAGGCTTTAGTGCTGGGACCAAGTAGAAATGAGCTATTTAGCTTCCTCTAGGAGCTTGGAGTTCTGTCTGATGCATGCACAAAGACAGTCCTGTTTACAATAATTGCCTACTTGAATAATAGAGGAATAAGGTGAGAAATCAGGAGTAATGGAGGCTTAAAATTTACCACCATTGTATGTGGTTCATGCATCTTGTGAAGCTATTCTTCAGAGCCTTGTCTAGAAAGGAGATGTGCTGCAGTGAAAGTCGGGTTTGGTGCAAGTGCTCAGGCAGCTACACCATGAAGGCTTGGACCAGTAATTCACTTGGGGGTAAGAAAAACGTGTCAGTAGCAAGTAGAAGTCCTGAAAACCACTGGGGTCCAGTTAAAAATACAGAGGTAAATACAAGACCAAAGAAGATAATCCTGGCTAAAAGCCAGTAATAGAATTTCTGGAAGCCTTTTTAGTGCCTTTTATCTCTATACTGATCTGTTAAATAATTGTAATAACATTGTGGAGCATAATGAACATCCTGAAATGATGCAAAAGAAATAGAAATGAAAGGTGAAAGAAGAAAATGAGAAGTGGTTTGCAGCTATCAGCCATTCTTACAGAGGACATCAAAATAGAACTTAGTTTAGAGATCAGTGATGACATAACAGCATGGCATAAATTTCAGTTTAATGCTGTTTTTTGTTTCTGCTGAACCTCTCTGTTTTCAGAAATCTCTCTCAGCAGTGTGTGTGCACATACACGTGCATTTTGTCCCCCTAATTTGTGTGTTACAATAGTAACTTTTTAAGCTCTGTCTTGTAGTCAAATCTTCATTCAATACCAATTAATTAGATTGAAAGAAGTGCAATTGAAATCTCCTAACTTCATAGTGGTGTGTTTGTCAAGTGCACATGTAGAGGGAATGGAGATGTGAATAGTTTTGGTAATAGCTCTTCATCAATAATAGGGAGCAAATTTTATGTTCTGGTTGCCAAGCTACACCAGGGATGAGTGTGACTGAGCTAATCACAGTTTACTTGTATGCCACTTCCAGGGGCTTCCCTCTGGGGAATTCCCAGTGGGTGATGCAGAGGTGATAAAAGTACATTATCTCAGGGGTGTTGCTGCTGTAGTTCTGCAGCACTCAGGACCACCTTGTTTATGTTGAAGGGAAGCACAAAAATTTTGCTATTTTTAGTAGCAAAAAAGTGATTTATTTGAGTGGACATTTTATGACATTCTGTCTGCCCTTAGACTTGTAGTAGTAACTGATTTACAAGAAATAGGAAGATTTGGGCAGAGTACTAACTAAAGAGCAAGAACTTTGAGTTGCAAGTGTAGGCTGTTGCTTCTTAGTAGCTGCACTGGAACTCAAAATTATGAAAAACAATTTGTATTATAGAAAGCTCATTTATAGAGAACCGTACAGTTAATTTCTAGTATTGGTCTCACACAATAATGACAGGTTTGTTTGCCTTAGAGTAATCATAAATAATGCCTCTTATTCTACTGAAGCTGATAAAACTAAGGAAACTTTATGAGAAGCCTTATATGACTTTAAACAAATATACTTCACAGCCTTCACAGCCATTATTATGTCTAGTTGTAGCTATTACAGTGTCAAAACTAAATAACAGAGATGCTTGGGTTTTTTTGGTTTTTTTTATTAAAAAACTCAGGGAAAAATGTAACTGTTGGCTAGTACTTATGCACATAAGGGGGCCTCCCAACATTCAAATAAAAAGTTGAAATGTTGCTAGAATTCCATTCAGTGATCCCAATCTAAAATTTCCATTTAAATTCACATTTAAAAGTGGAGAGAAATGATCTCTAGGGCGTGCCAATTTTTAGAATAACTCCCTAGCGTGGCAGTCATCATGCACCCCTAGAGTTGCTACTCAGAAACAGTGTTTAGAGTTATATTCTGTATTTACCCAAATGAGCCCTTTTATTGAAGTGGTAGCCTTTTTCACTGCTTTTTCAGACCCTACAAATCTTGACATGAATAGCTTTTGTTAAACAACTTCACTTTGTTCAGAAGACATGCAGACTAAGTTGGTCCAAAGTATTGCTGGAAGAGAAATGATAATTTGCAGATGGCAGCAGCTCTGCAGGGTTAGCCTGAAACAAAGTTTACCTGGGGTAAGGCAGGTCATAAGTTTAAAGTATCATACTTATTCCTAACTTAATTTTTATATTGAATTTCTATGACTCTGAGTTTGCTTACAGTCTAGGAGCCTTACTGACAAAAGTTGGGTTCCTAATCTAAACTGCTGTGTTGGGTGTTTTGTATCTTATTTAATATGTGAGGAGACAGTTTTTGAAACTCCTACCTGTGCCTGATTCAGAGGTTTAGTGAAATGCATCTAGAGCAGTTGTCTAAAGTCCTGAATTTATGTAAAGGCACCTTTACCTGGTGCCTTACCAAATAACAGAACCCAACTGAAGAGATCTGATGATTCCCTGCTTTTAAAGCAGTGCTTCTTGAAAATGTGCCCAGCACTTAACACGCTAGTGATCAACAGGTTTTTTTCCAAACATTTGACTGTTGACTCCTTGCAAGTAAACTGATGAGATTTTGGCAGTTACCAGAGAAACTGCTTGTGGGTAGTATGTTGAAGTAGAAGTAATTTTCTGTGTGGAAGTGGTTATAGGAACCACTGGGTGCAGTGCTTATGCCAGTAGCTATTCACTGCTGACTATGGGTATGCTGCAGTAACTGCTACAGAAAATTTGTAAATTTTAGTACAAACTTGGGTGTCTTATTTAGCAGCACAATGGAAAATAACAGTGTAAAATACATGCATTTTGATTATAGCACACCCATTGTTTGTGACCTGATGGAAAGTTGATAATACTTGTAAGTATGCTTAATTTTGACTGTCACAAATGGGAAAATGTTACTTTTAGAATAGGATTCATCCATGTTAGAGGAAAACAAGTACATGTAGGCAGAGATCATGTTCAGGAAAAGGCATTTGAAAAAAGTCCTGGCAGTCATGCTCTGGAGGTGGGGTTGATTTTGATTTCACTGATTGTGATGGGAGCTTGTTTCTCTCACACCTCACTTCAGGGCCTGTGAAGTTTCATGGGGTGGCTTCTCCTCTCAGCCTTAGCAGCACTCGTGTACAGAGTGTGTGTACTTGGTCCTGAAGGATTTAGAGCAGTGTCAAGTGTTCTTGTTTGCTACCTTGTGTGAAGTAGGCTTGCAGCTTCCTGGCCAGCCTAAATCAAGACCACAGGAGTGTTAGGAGACTATAAAACAAAGAGGCTGAACCATTTTTAACACCTACTGTGAAAAATGTTTTAAATTATGAAACTTGAGAGACTGGTCACAGAGCATTTTAAAGTTAAATCTTCATAGGTGTTATTTTTTAAACTTCATATGCATAGGTTCTCTTGCTTCAGTCAGAGCTCCCATAATTGGCTTGAGGTTTTCCATTGATTTGGGATATATGGGAACACTTCTAGAAAATGATTTACATCATAGTCCATGACAGATTCGTAATTCACATTTTTTTAAAAAATCATATAGTTGATTTAGTTGAACATGGTAAAAAGTATCATATTTCTTTCCTAAAGGCTTTCAAATCTCTCTGTCTGTATTCAGAATTAGATCAAATTACTATCAACAACTATTTGTTGTTGTTATATGATTATTAAAAAGTTGATACAACTTGGATACTGATTCTGATTGGGCATGTCTGTCAGTTCCTGACACAAAATCCTCTTCATATTCTGCAAGCTTACACTTTTTTAAAACCTGGTTTTCCTTATACAGTAAGAGCACTTTAAGTTGAATTCCAGCATGAGAGAGTTTGTTTTTTTAAATGTTTTTTTAATGTAGTTAGTATTCAGGGATGAATCATACACTGTCAGGTGTTTAAAACAAGGAACTGGCAGTAATTCTTAAATGGTTTTGCAGTTGTTCAGTAACAGAAATCCTGCTAGACATTTGTGCTGCTCACTGCCTTGTAGTAAGTGAGATTAATTGCTGCAACTCATGAACCCGAGGTACTTTTTGTTAAATGCTGAGTCTTCCTGGAGTGTTGTTCTAGCATGAGTGGAATGGATACTCCATTCCAGGGAGCATGGGGAGGAAGATGAGCTGCCTTTTTAGTAGAGACCACCATCTGGAAAGAGAGGAGCATCCTTGTTAGCCTTGTCCATGGTAAAGTAATGTGAGACAATTCTAAGGGGTTAGAATGGTCATAGTTCTCTGTTGTAAGGTTCACTGAAGCAAGCTGAGAAAAAGAAAACCCAGTCCGTGCTGTCAGTCACAGGGCATGTGAGACTCCATTGCAGCCAGGTTATCTTTAAAGGCAGGAGCTCAGGTACAGCTGGAAGCAGTGTAGCTGCTGCAGAACTGGCCTCAGTGAGGGTTGCTTTACCCTGCCAAGGAGCAGTTGGCCCTGTGGACACACTTAGGAAATCTGGTACACTGTGGAGTCACAAAACTTGTTAGAAAAGTGTGGCCCGTTCTTGAAACTCAAGGAATTCTGCATCTTAGTGACACATGACTTAGTGACATGACTGCATGAGAAGGATATTTATTTAAAATCCTGTACATTTTAGTGTTTTTTCTCTGAAGCCTAAAGTGTTCTTGCTTTAGATTCAGGTTGTTCAAGTTCAAATACCTGTGACCAAAAATACAGACGCCCAAGTTCCACTGAAGCCCACAAGCCTGTAAGTTGTTGGTATTCACTGTGTAGTACACCATGTTCTTGATTAAATGCAGCCTTAATCCTTCAGTCAAGTTGCAAACTTTGTGGCTCCTCTTAGTTGAATTGATTTGCGTGAAGTGCTGCTTGCTGGGTTTGGAATGTGCTTTCGGTTTTTTGTTTGTTTGTTTTTCAATGAAGTATTCCATTGAGGCCTCCCGTGGCACTCTGCCATACACATTCATGGTGTGCATGTGAGAATGTTTTCTTTGAGAATGTCAGAAGGAAACTACCTGTACAGCAGCAATTTAACTGGAACAAGATTTGGTTTTATGCCATGCTGGTTTTGTTTTTAAAAGTGTTTAGAAATGCCACATCTATAAATGTATTTATATTTATATTTATCACATAGTACCTCACAGAGAATGGTAATATCTTTATCCCCTTGATTGACAGTGACACTCAGTAGTAATCTGCCCAAATAAGGGACAGATCTGGGAATGGAGGCTTTGCTTTTTCAGCCTTAATTGAATGCTGTGACTTGGACTGGTTCCCAGGGATTCATGTCCTGTTTGGTGTTTTGACATAAACTGACAGGATTATGCATTCTCAACCTGTGTGTTGGGGGTAGGGATATATATAACTGATCAGAGGCACACTTTTTTGCTCTTGCTTCCTCCACATTGCATGCAGCTTGATGATGATGTTTAAATGTGTTACTCCTTTCTCCATGGATAGACCCTGCATGACAAAGTATCCCAGCTCCTGAGCAGCCACTTTCACTTTCCAGACCTGCTCTTTTCAAGCCCCTGCTTTGGCACCTGTCGGAGGTGGGGCAGAGGAACAGAAAGAATTTGTACTGATGGTTGCTAATTAATTACCTTTCAAAGCCTTGCCTTTTTCAGATACCTTGCCTTTACAGACCCTATTGTTCTATCAGGCTGCTTATTGACCTTGACATGGACCTTATACTACTCCATGTAAGACCACCAGGTTTTTTAGGCATGGAGGCTCCTTGATGCTTAAAGGTAGTGGGAGGTCTGAATTCTAGTCCATCTATAACAGCATACAGAGCACCTGTGACAGCAGCACGCTGTGAGGCAGCCATATTCCACCACAGATTGTTTTGGGTTAATGGATTGGAGTATGGCAAGGGAGGAACTCTAGATGTCTGGATGGATGGGGCTCTTCTACAGTGAAAATAAGCTGGCTGTATGAATTTGGATTAAGATCTATTTTAACATAGGACAGGTGGCACGTGACAGCAGTATTCATATCTTCACATATATATATGTGTGTGTGTGTGTTTACTCACACATACATTAAAATGTATATATAAATATACTCAGCATTTTTGTAAGTATAGTGTTCTTTGTAGAAAGCTGTCTAATACTTCAGTATTATGCCATTAGAAAAGACTATTTAAACAGGTTGGACATTAACAACTTGCATGAGGTTGTGTACCCTGTTTTTTCAGGAGTCTTCACAGTCTTGCTTTCACATAAGCCCTCATTTGTAGTACCATCCTCATCTTCCTCCTGCAACAGCTTTTGTTGCTTCTATTTCCTAGCTCCTTGTTTACCATGTTTTTAGTTATCCCAAGCTGCTGACCAGAAACATGCTGCTCTTCTGACACTTGGTGGGTCAGAGATGCTTTCACTATCTTGATACTGTCCAAGTGTTCTGGCACACTTGGGAAAATTGTTTGCAAAGATAAACAGATTACATTCAATTTGACAGTGCCCCAAAAGTTATGATTAGATGGGGTGATAATATTATATTCCAGAGAAACAACAGACACCTGATCTGAGTTTCATCCTAAAAATAGGATGTAGGTCAAAGCAATGGATGGATGGGAATTTTCCTGATATGCTATGGAGATTAAAGAACAGAAGTTTTATTTGTTTGTCATTGAGTATAAATAATACAATCTTCTGCAGATAAAGGTCTATATGAGACACTGTAATGTAATTTGTCTTAAGGCTGTGTTCAGAGTGATGTTTCAGAAATTTGTTTCAGAAATGTTTGCTCTCTGTTTGAGAAAAGATTCTAACTTGAAATTAGAAAGAGGAAAAGGAATAAGGTGCTGGATCTTGCAGATAATAATCTCATTGAGGAAGCTGTTATAGGTCAGCTGTGTCTTCTTCAAAGCTCTGAGTGTGACCTGTATTGCAAATTAATAAATAAGTGCTAAGACAGAGTGGAGTATGGCACAATAAGGCTACTTGGAAAAGTTATGTCAATGCATTGTATATATTCAGCAATTTTCTTTGCAATCCTGCTCTATTTTACAACCTAATCTATTCCCCACTAAGATGTGCTAGAGATAAACATTGCAGATGCCTTTGTGTGCAGAGAAGAAGGAGAGGCAATTAAAAGTCTGCATGCTGTGAAGTCTCTGGGTACCAGCAGTGTCTGCACAGAGCTCTGCAATGTTTTAGGGAACAATTGGTTTTCCTGCTCTCTGGGGTGACCGAACACAAATAGTTTTTGAACAAGGACAGTAACTCCGTTATTTTCATGCTGGCTGAAGTCCTGCTGGTTTGCATAAAGGTTTCCATTTTTATTTACTGATAGCAAAGTCTTGGTGACAAAGTGGTTCCTCCAGATCAGACGCTGTTTTATTAGAGTGCATCATTTCATTTCTGACAAAGAAAGGGCAAACTTCTGATAATGTAGTGAAAGAACCTGGGGCAGGGCAGTATCTGGTATTGGCCTCCATCAAAGATGAGGAAAAGCACAAAAGGACAAAAGTGCTGGCCATGGTCTGAATCAAACAGAGTTGCCTCCAAGAGTAGCAAGTGAGAGGGCTTTTCTTTCTTTTAACTTGCTCCCTCCTACATCATTACTGGGCTGAGTAAGAAAAAAAATTTCTTTTGAATAACAATAAATGGGATAATTTGCTTTAGGAAAAGCTAGTTCCACATAGGAGGCAGCTAAAGCTGTTCCATGGGAGCTTTATTTATTTTTTTCATCAAAAACCTTCTATAATGCAAATTCTAAAAGCAAGCAGCCATTGTAAGGAAGAGGAACAACAAAATGTTGTGTTTGCTGGTCACTGCAGACCTTTTATGCTTAAGTAACTTCACTCCTATGTGCAGTTTCTTGGCTGCAAGTACTGCTTGTCCAAAACATGGATTTTTGGTCTCAGACCTGTTCAGTCTAAAATTCTTTTCTTATTTTATATAAACTTAATAAAGCAGTATACATTTTTATTTATATTGCATGTATATGACATATACTTGTTATGTATTACTTATGTAAGTACGTTGTTACTTAGATAGGTATGAAACTTACCTATAACTCTTAAGTAGAAGTTTTTTTTTCATGGCTTAATATGCTGTGTATTACTGCATGTGTTACCACACTGATGTGGCTGGAGTGAGCTTGGTTTTCAGACATTAAGATGACCTTTGAACTTTGATTAGCTGATAAATACTTTATAGTTTCAGGTGTTGGCAAAGTCAGAAGCAGCCAAACATTGGGAAGTGTTAAATTGACTTTGCCGATTTAAATTAAAATTTGCATATTGCCTTACATGGAACTTGCCTTTGTTTCAAATAACTTCTGCATCTGGTTGTGGGGTGGGAGAGCACAGCCAAATGTTTTAAAGAGGTGTCAAAAGCCATTGAACTATTTAAGTTGGAAAGAACCTCCCAGATGGTCAAGTCCAACCATTAACTCAGAACTGCCAAGCCCACCACTAAACCATGTCCCTAAGTGCCACATCTAAGTGTCTTTTAAATAAATAATAGCTGCTTGAGCTACTAGATGCTACCTCTGCTACACTGGGATTGTTACATTGAGAAGCTATGATGTAACTTGTAGTTAAAATAATCTCATTAGCAGGAGCACAAATCCCCTTCAACTACCTAAAGTAGTTGTACAGTGTTACTGGATTTCAAAGTGTAAACTTCTGATTCTTGTGCTGTGGTCTGTATAAGAGCTAAGAAGGTAAGAAAAAATAATCTTAAAATTCTGGAATGAGTTTTGAAATATTAATTAGAATTTAATAGCTGCCCAAGGATTTTATGCCACAAGACTCACTGAAAGTTAGTGGGTCTTGTGCTCTGCTTGCTGTTGCTCTGGTTTTTGAGATTTAGGATTCTGCATGCATTTCTCAGAGGCCTGGCTCCTGAAAGCAGGGCATTTTCTTTGTCTTGCTTCCCCCTACTCTCTGAAGTTACATTTCTTTTTCTTGTAAAGAAAAGGCTGAAAGCGCAAAAGCAAGTAGAAAGGCTCAGAAATGCAAATATAAACAATTCTAAATATTTTTAATTATTTAACAACAGTCTCACAGTTTGTGCTTGGCCTGATGTGTGTCTTTTTCAGTGCCTGAAGCTGGTAATGGTCAAAGTCCTAATGCAATTTTCACACCATGTTCTACTTCAGTCCAGTCAGATGCAATGATGGCTCTAAGAAAGGCCCCCATAGTCTGTGGCTGTAGGACATAAGTGGCTTTCTGTACATGTGTATTTAAATTCCTCTCTGAGTACCTTTAGCAGCTACACCCAGCTTTCCACAGTCATTATGGGTTGCTCAGAACTGTCTGGGAAGCCCCTTTTAATCCAGCCTCAATGTGATCTGCAGGTGTCAGGGAGCAAGGTGTGGTTTGGAGATGGAATTGTGGAGCTTCCAGGCCAGCAGAAGCTGGAAGCCCTGTGGGAAGGCAGGGGAAGGAGGGCTGCTGACACCTGGCAGAGAGAGCATGCAGCACCAATACAGCTGCTGCCAGAAGTAGTATTAACCTGACATGATGCTTCCCAGAATCAGGAATCTTAGAGGAACAAGCAATTTCAGGGCTGAAAGAGGCTCCAAGGGATCTCCTAACATCACAATGTATTTATTCTCTGCAAGTGAATGCAGGAAAGGTAAATGGGAAGATGAGTGAACAGAAGGGGTTTGTAGAACTTGCAGAGCCTGCTTTGGAGTCTGTAAGGCCAAAAATATGATCACAACATATAGCTGTAGACTGAAGATGTGATTTAGAAATGGAACAGTTTATCAGACTAAAGCTAAAGATTGAAGTAAGTATGCTGTATAAAGGGTAGGACAAAGACATTTTAATAAAACTAACTCTGATCAAAAGAGAGTAAGCAATTGTATAATTTTTCAATCTTTTTTGTTAAAACATATAAATTAGTATCTAACATGAAGAAAAATTTATCACAATAGAAATAATTGAATCCTTGGCAAAATGAACATGGATTTTTATCCCATTCCACAATTATTTTTGACAAATGCTTTTAATTTGGCCCAAACAATAGCAAGGAGGCTTTGTGGGTGTCATAATATGCAATCTAGTCTTGAATGATTTGTTTCAGTCATCATAAAGAGAGGACAATAGAGGAAACATGACAAAAGTATAGACAATGAGTAGGACTGCACATAATTTTGGCTCTCCTATTTTTATAATAAATCTTTGTGGTTTGCTTAAAGCCTCAGCTTCCAGATTCATGTAGTAAATAATCCAAGATTTCAATATATAAAAACAAGTTTCTAATTTCTGCAATTGAAAAAAAAAAAAAAAAAAAAAAGCTTATATACAAAGCAAGAAGAGGAACCAAAATACATCTTTTTAAGAGACAAAAAGTAAAATCCACCTTTACTCTAAAAAAAAAATCCAAAGGCGTAAAGACTTGATGCTGCTATTAGAGCTCAGGTCAGTATTTATAGTGCTCAGACAGACATTGCAAAGCCTTGTTTCCCAT
Source organism: Urocynchramus pylzowi (assembly GCA_013397555.1). NCBI lineage: Eukaryota > Metazoa > Chordata > Aves > Passeriformes > Fringillidae > Urocynchramus > Urocynchramus pylzowi. The sequence goes on from VZRH01006481.1 coordinate 363,812, forward strand.
CCTTTTTCTCTCCTTAGCAGCATTGTCTCAGAGCCTGGAAAATAACATGCCTCTGCCCTCTGTTTTATGTGCTTTTTCCTTCAGCAGATGCTGCCAAGCCCAGCGTCTGATTTCAGTCCTGATCTGGAATAACTCCAGGGCCATGCACGAAGCCATCTCTTTCTTCCCCCCTGACGGGGTGGTGGCAGGGAGGGGCCTCACGACTATTGTTCTCCCTCCGTGTGTCCCTCCTGCAGCAGCAGCCAACATTGTTCCTTTTTATTTACTCCCCCTCTCTGTAAACCAGCAGGGCTCGCAGCAGAGGGATGCAGCTCTCATTAGAGTAATTAGGCTGATTTATGGGAGAGTGGCACAGGGAAGGAGAGCTTTCCTAACACAGCGTCCCCACGGGAGGCTGGGCACCCCCAGCTGCTGGCAGTGCAGTGCAGTGCAGTGCTGGGCCTGCCCGCCGGCTCGGCTGGAGAGCCCCCTTCTCTTCGGCCTTCCACATCAGTGAAAATGGACAAACACCTGCAATAAACACTTTTCCTTCACGTGATATTCTCCACAAGTTGTATGTTCCAAGTTAATATTAGAAGTCTAATTAAAGTAGTAGAGGAGAGGGGTCCTTCCTTAGTGTTAACTAAGTGCACGTTTTGGCTTATAAAGGACTCTTCAAGCAAGTTTGCTGTGTCACTGGAACAGCAAGAGCTGGTAGGGCTTTGTTCCTCTCCTGCTCTGTGGAAGTTTTGCATTACTTTTATGAAAGGCTTATGTATGATGACTTAGGAAATTTCCTTCTTCCTGGTGTTATGAATATCCTTTGTTCATCACATTTCCTTGGAATCTTCCTGGCAAGATACAGTATATCCCTGGGAAGTCCTACTGCACTTTGGAAGTCTCGTTTGAAATGTACATGAACAAAAAATAAAATATCATTAGCAATTCTGCCTGTTGTGTTTCTGCCAGGCACCAGGATCAAACTTGCAAAACTTGCCAGCTGCCTGCACTTCCCAGTGCAATATTTGTGGTCACCTTTATGAAAGAAATGTACCCATCACTCGTCTTCACTAACAGGGTGGTATTGATAGTGCCTGAAGAGCAATTAAATAATTTTGTAATTATCCCCCAAGTCTATAAGAGTATATTTTATCCAGGAGCTTTTTAATGGTGCTAAAGGCATGTTCAATAGCCTCTCACATTGCAAACTGAAAATCCTCAATGAACCCAAGGAACTGCTGGCAGAACGAAGCCAGAGAAGTGAAAGCAGTAGAAGAATGAAGTGTATCTTATAAAGTGACATGAAAAATCTTACTGCAATTGTAATCACCTCAAAATGCCTCATGCCACCCACAAGGAAAACACATAGGCATCATTTTCTGCCACCTTCACGTGTTCTCAAATGCTCTCAATGCACTTTAAACTGGAACATTTGCCTCTGCCTTTTGCATACATAGAAAAGCAGTGCAATCCCCAGTTTCATTCATCCCATTCCCTCATGCAAAGCCTCAGTGTATTTTTGGCTGCCACAAAGTTGATCCATGAGGATATATACCTCTCTTTTACAGACTTGCATTCCTGAAACTGCATAAGAACATTCCTCTTCATTTTGTAAAAAAAAAAAAAAAAAAGAGGTGGGGAGGGCAACCCCTGAGACCTTTACGGCTGGAAGAAAAACTTGGGTGCTTATTGATGCCTCATTAGTCTGTGTTCACCACAAAACAGCATCTAAAAATGTATCAAAACCAGCTTTATTCTCAGAGGTCACTGTTTTGATAGGTAAATAGCAACCCAGTTTTTTGTGCCTCCAGACACAGTGATCTCTCTGATGGATGTGGGGCATTCCTATGGGAGAAGCTCATGGTGTTGCTGTGTGCAAGGGCAATCTGTGGGGAAGAGACACAGCTATAAAATGGAGAAATGGTTAAAACACTGCAGTGTGCCTCTCTCCTAAACAATCATACTGTACTCGCCTTCCTTCTCAGAACTGCTGCCTTGGGGAGGTAACGAATTACCATCGCCATAAACCATAATCAAGATCAGATGTGCAAAGGGAAAGGCCTTGCTCAAATATCAAAGGGGTCTTAAACTGCCAAAACAGAGCAAGAGAAATCCTGAGGGAATCAGAGATGTAATTTATGACTGACCTTCATTTTAACTGGGAAATCTGTGCTCTTGAATGGCAGTGCTCCCAAGAATGCACGTTTTATTTTGTTTCAGCTTATTGGGAATCTTTGTTGCAGCAGTATTGATGTAATCTCCCACACAAAGAGCCAGGGACAAGGACTCACATATGCATTCCAGAAACATTTTTCTGCACTGAACCCGTCTCAGCAGTGACAGTGCCTGGCTTTGTCACCCCCTCTGCCACGGCGCTGCCTTCCAGGGCTCACTTCTTTGTGTTTGCATCATTGCTTGCCCAAATGACTCCACATTTTCTGCATTCTCATAACCCAATTGTATGGGAAATAAAGTGAAGTAACAGCTCTTCAAGGGGATTTTTGCTGCCACAGGAGCAGCTGATGCTTGGATAAGCTCTCAGTCATTCAGTGTCCAAGCAGTACAAGAGAAAATAGACATATTAAATCTTTGCAGTCAAATATAAAATCACAGCACCACAGTGCCTCAGCTTCCCTTGTGCTGCCTCCCTTTTTGAATTTCACAGGGTAACATTTGGGGCCCCACTATGCTTCAAAAAAGTTAGATTAAAGTCTAGTTCCAAACTGTACACCAAGCTTTGGAGAAATTCAGATCCATATTTCCATCTGTATTCTGTATTTCATGGCCCAATTCCAGCCATAGTTTAAAACAAAGATGCTTAGCTGTTGTCAGCTGAAGTACTGTACTGGCTTCCCATCAGATGCGCTGTTTTAAAGCAAATATTCATTTACATAATCTCAGAATTACACTCTGAATTCTTTTTAAATTCCAGTTAAACATTTTGATGCAAAAGCATATCTTCTAAATTATCCTTTACACGGAACATGAACTACAAGCAACAGAAGTGCTTAAAAGGGACAGTGAAAAGAACAGATTGTCAGGAAAGCCTGTAGAGGTGTCCAGTCTGAAGAAACGTCGCCAAGGTGTTAGCTATGTGTAAGTTACACTTCTTGTCTGATAATCAGAAAGAGATCTCTGTCATAAATGTCATAACTCCTTCACAGTTTCCCCTCTCAGTTTCCTCTGTGAACAGCTGTCAATATGTGTATGAGACTAACTTTAAAAACCCCAACAGATAGGTTTGATGGCTGATTGAAACAAAGTGATCTTTTAAATTAAGCTTTTTCAGGTAAACCCCCCTTTGGAGTTAATTGGATGGGAGTTATTTTTCATCACTGCAAGATGTTGTTCTGCCACACAAACTATGTCCATTTTCAGTAAATATGGAGACGTCTGCAATAAATTAACTTCGGAGTTTTGGAAACACAGATGGTATTTGTTGCACTTTCCCAAAGGGCTACATTTGCTCTAGAGAAAGCAGAGCTTTTAGCTATTCTGTTATTTTTAGGAGTTTGTTCATCCCCATAATTTCCACTTCACTAAGAAGAGATAAAATCTCATTTGCCGTTTATCCGCTACCAAGCAGGCAGATTGAATTCATTTTGTCACTCGCGCTGCGTTTCTGCCGCCTCAGGCGTTTAATTCTAAAACTCGGGATGTCTGCGAGGTGAGCCATGGAGGTTCTGCGCTCGGCAGGGAGCTCCCAGCGTTCGGCACGTCCCGGGAAGGCAGCAATCCCCCGGCGCTCCGCTTGGTGCCTTGGCCCGCCCGGGCAGGTCGGCCGGCCGGCCAGGAGGGGGCGGTCCTGGATTTGGGAAATAAGCGTGAAACATTCCCTGCAGCCTTTACTGGAGCCCACGTCTATCACTGTCTACTGGAGCCCACGCCTATGACTTTCTTTTAGCTGAAAAAGCTTAATTTAAAAGATCACTTTGTTTCAATCAGCCATCAAACCTATCTGTTGGGTTTTTAAAGTTAGTCTCATACACATATTGACAGCTGTTCACAGAGGAAACTGAGAGGGGAAACTGTGAAGGAGTTATGACATTTATGACAGAGATCTCTTTCTGATTATCAGACAAGAAGTGTAACTTACACATAGCTAACACCTTGGCGACGTTTCTTCAGACTGGACACCTCTACAGGCTTTCCTGACAATCTGTTCTTTTCACTGTCCCTTTTAAGCACTTCTGTTGCTTGTAGTTCATGTTCCGTGTAAAGGATAAGTTTTGCAATTTTCACCCCCATCATGCTGTAAGAAATTTAATTTAGGACAGAACCGGGAGGGCAGAATTCCTGCGACCTTTAGCCAGAACGGGCAATGGAAGGGCAGAGCGTGCAGCAGGGCCTGCGACCGTCCCACCTAAACACGGCATCCAAGGGGGAGGGCTAACTGGGAGGCCAGTTTGTCTTTGCTTCCCTCTAGAGTCGATGGATAGACCTGGCTCCTCCGAATAGCGATTCAGCACATAGAGCTGTCAAAAGCATCCCTCAGCTCACCATCCCCTGCTCCCAGGGGAAAAATAATCAGATTTTGTGGGCAATGAAACACAACGTGTTTTTTATAAATCCTTTATTGTGATGCTTAAGTCATTCAAAGTGAACACTGTGAAGTAAATTACTACTTTTTCACTTACAGTGTTAAAACACACAGAAGATGGCTTAAAGATGTAACTTGCCAGTGACAAATTCTGTTAAGAAGTAAGGGAAATATTCTTGTGGCAAAACTGTCATTGATTGACTGGTAAAACATGCAAATGCGTCCAGGGAGGAATTCAGATATCTCTCAAATGACAAATTCTTGAGAATTTGATCTACTGCAAGTAGATCAAATTCTTCTCTCCTGAATGACACATTTGACTGAACAGTGTTTATAATAAGCAAATGGTGAATTTGAGATAAATATGAGGGCAGAGCAGCAGGACTTCCCTCTGCACCCTGCAGATCCCTTTGCCATCTGGGATTCCTCTGGCCTTCCTGATTTGACACTTTCCTTGCTGTTTCTGGGATCAGGGAACACACATGTTAAATGTTAATCTTTTACAACTCAGTTCCTGCATATGGCTTTAGGATCACTCTTGTCCTCTATCCTAAAGGTGTTCAGCAGCTCAGTGAAATTGGCTTCTACTGCACAGAAACTTGTAAAGTCCTGATGAGTGCCTACCAGCATGTGAAGGCACCTAAAATCCTTTCACAATCTGGTCCTTGCTTTGACCATTAGCTGCTTCATTCCTTCAGCTGACTGATGACAGTGAAAAAGCAGGATTCAAATCAGGTTTAAACCTGCAGACAGCCTGACTGCAGTATCTCGTATTGCTCAACAGATGGTCTTTTTCTGTAGGTCCAGGATTTTTTTCAGTTGATATTTTTCTACCTGTTATACCTTGTCTTCTTTTGTTATTTTTCCTACTGGAAAAATAAAGAGAACAGCTCTGCTAACTTAGAGTCAACTTTAGTGACATCCTCAAGGATGGAATCCCTCAAATCCTTAAGCCAGAGATGCAATACCGTAATCTGCATGAATTGGAGAGAGAACAAGCTATCCCCAGAGCTGCTCCCAAAACCATCACCATCTCCCTCTTCCTCTCCTGGGAAGTTACACAGCAGTGGCTGTGAGAATGGCTGCAAGAACACAACCTGCAGGTTCCAGTCAGCAAGAACAGGGGCAGATCATTAGCAGGTAAACACAGCACGGAGCTACTTCAGAAATACTGTATTAGTGGAGCCTACACTACAGATTTGGCTACAAGCACCTTTGGGGGATCACACCAGAGGACAGGAACTCGTGGGCAAAGGGCCACTGCACAGAAACAGTCATTCTGGACTCACGTGCATATCCCAACTTGCACAGAATATTCCAGCCTTGCTGCATCTGTCCTCTGACTACTAAGATGGTGAGTTCATGGTTCCACAGGGTTGCTCTCGAGGCCTCTTGAGGGTTTACACAGCAGCCTTCTTGTAGGCTCAGACTTTCTTCCTACAGGCAGCACAGCTCCAGGGGGAAGGGGGGTTTCCAAAACGTTCTTGTGCTAGCCTTGATCCCTTAGTGCTGTGGCTTCTTTGCAATGATTGATGTTCACACAATACTTAGCACTGCTGACCTTTGTGGAGATGTAAATTGCAAACCATTGTTCACTTGCCAGAAAGCTCTTCCTTCATATTGCATGTGACCCACAGTAGCACATACAGACACAAACTTTCTTCCCAAGGCAACTGGCAAGCAGTACTGTGTTCTCGTCCTGTTGTCACTGACCCGTCCAGTTGTATGTTACACTGGTGAAACACCTTTACAGATGTTTGCAGCTAAGCCACAAACTTCCCCCTCTGTGTTTCTCCTGCAAAACTGGGTGGCTCTTGTGCTGTGTTGCTCAGCAGTGTGTGTTGTATCAGGTAACAGAGTGACCTGCTCAGCAGAAAGGGGCTGTGCACGCTTCCACCCCAGGCAGCTCCCGCAGCTCCCAGCTGTAGCACACGGATTCCCTGCCACAGGACCAAAGGCATCCCCTGTCCCAAGGCCTCATTTCTTGTGGTGTCAGATCTCATTATGTCCTATGCAGAATAAGCTGAAGCACTGCTGGTGTAGACGTGACCTTTGAGGCAGGTGTTTTCCTGTCTGATACCTTGTGGTAAAGGTAAGTGTGTGATTGCCACCAGAAGCAAGAAAGCAGCACTTGGGCAAAATGACAAAGGGAATTCAAAGAGGAAGTGGTCAGTGTTTGCTCATAACATCTGCAGAGCTTATTTTCTCTTTGTTGCCTATATCAGGAAAATCTATTACAGTAGTTAGGAGAGGGAAATATTTCTTTCTGTTTCTAAGCATGTGAATCACATTCCCCACTGGCAAAAGCTGCCCAGCACATTGTGTTCAGTGATGTGTAGAGCCTGCAACTGTACACTGCACCAGAAGCAAAATGTGTGGCAGTACAGGAACCTGGGAAAGGGCTTAGCAGGACAGGAACCTGGGCTAGCTAAGCCCCAGCTAGATCCTGCTTTGGGTAAGCCTTTGTTTTCTTTTTAAAAAATGTAAATCACACCAGTATTTCATTTCCCTTTTTACAAATGAGCAGTTTGGTGTTTTGAGAATGTGGCCAACTTCTGATTAATAATGTTTTGATGATGAGAGCAACCGTTTGGGAACTGATAGAGATGGATAGAGAGAGGGGGATGTGTCTTTCAGTGGCAGGTATGGTCTCATGCCCTACTCCTTTTCTGGGAAGCAGGGGAACGTGGGTCTGAACAGAACAAAAATTGGCTTCAGTAACATGTCAGACTGCCCACATGTCCCGGTGGGTTATGAAAGCTCTTGTAGCTTGTGTGTAGCCACACTGGAATAGCATTGGATGGAGCTCCTGCCTGTTCATGTCAAATGAGCTCAAGATAAATGTCAGCTCATGACAAGGATGAGTCTTTAATTTACTTTTTAACTTTGAAGCTAGTGGAAAAGACCTTTAAGGGATAGTGGCAATTATCAAATTTCTGTTAAAAGCATTTTACTTTAAAGCAGCATTTCTAAAGAAACACCAATTTAAAGGAAGAGGGGTTTCTTTCTTTTCTCTTCTCCTGGTCACTTCTGAGCATTTGTAGTATTCTTTCAACTTTTACTGTTTCTTCCTTAACTTTATTTTTACTTTTTTTGTTCCTGTGGTACTAGTCTGTGACAGTAAAGTATAGAACATATCTAGGGGAATCTAAGTTCACAGGGAATGCCAAATCAATTTCATATTTCACACTGAAATCCTCCTTTAGCACTTCCTTGCCAATGTTTTATAGTTATAAACCTGCCAGTCTCCACACCACAATATTCTCATCATATATCCTTAGGAATACTTTTGCCTAGTGACCATAAGATAAAACCTTCCTTGCATGAACCTTGCTATACATTGCCACAGATCTAGAAACTTCCCAAATTCTCATTTGAAAAATTCCTTTTTCTGCTTGTTTGTAAAGATTCAAGTACACAAAAGCATGAGACCCTAGCCTCCAGCATTTAGAGGACCCGGGGAAGTTTATGATGCAAAAAATCTTACACCAAGGTGAAGCTACTACCTTTGCAATAACTTTCTATTCCCATAAGGTACCTTCAGCTTTGTCTTTCAGGAGAAAAAGCCTCTCTCTGTCCTTCTTCCTAGAGATTTTTCCAGAGAGAATGAATGTTTACACCTGTCTCTGACAAGTCTTCAAATCTGGAGGTTGGAAATGTGGAAAGAGCAGCTACCAGCACCACTGCCATCAGAGGGTCACAGCAGAGCAGCTTCCAGCCCGGAGCATTGGCATGCAGTAGAGGACAGCAGAGGGAAGTTGTTACAGTTGAGGCCAGAACTACCCAGTCTTATTTGCAGTGGCAGAGAGGATTCTCTGGCTCACTACTTGGGTGACAGGACAACCCTAGCAGGAGAGGTCCAAGAAAAAGCTTAAAGCAAACCCTGGGAGAAATTGTAATGCCTCAGCCCAACAGACCAACCACAAAAAGCCTGTTTATGTGTCTGAGTTTATGGGCACCTGAGCGTCATTTGTATCCAAACTTCTACTACCACCCTTGTCCAGAGATGCAGCCACCTTGCCAAACTGAGCATCTCCGTGCTTTCTTCCCACCTAAGACAGCAGCAACTGTGGCAACTTTCATTTCAACCCACACAGGTTTGTGTAACAGCCTAGATGCTGGGGCTCTTGCTCTGAAAATAAGCCACCACTTTAACTTTCTTCTCAACTGAAAAAAACTAAGTCAGCAGTACCGATGACTGTAAGTCAGTAGGCTACAAAATTAGGTGGGAATGGAACAAAATTAATTTATTTTTGAAACTACATGCGTGCAAGTCCAAGAGTGATGTGGCTAGGAGGAGAGGAAATGTAATGGAGCCATTCTGTAGACCATAAATTAGGAATTTAGCTAAGTGTAATCTCAAAGCAAAAGAGGTGTGGTCATCACTGAGGAGGCAGTGTAATCTCAAGGCAAAAGAGGTATGGGAACTAGTCCAATAAGAACATATAAAGTCTTCAGTGATCAGAGTTCACCAGCTCCTGACCTGAGTTCATTTTTCACTGACTGCAACCCCCTCCTGTTCCTTGTGCGCTCTGCTCACGGCCCACTGTAACCATTTCAAGAACAGTTAACAAAAATTTTCCGGTTTCTAAAAACAAAGGCTGAGGCCAGATGTAAAATGAGCAAATATATTTTCTAGGTCACATCGATCTTCATTTGCAACTCTCAAATCTTAAAAATAAAATGCCTGAGAACTCATCTCCAAAAAAACGTAGTTAAGGAGGAGAAATCTAAATGGCTTGTTATGGGGAAAATATTTAAAACCTCCTTTATGGAGCACTGTTGTATCTCTGGAATTTGGATGGTGTATTTCTGCAAAAAGACTTAATTTCTCAATGAGAAATCCTCTCCCACCTGTGTGGCGGCAACATTCTTGAGCCTCTCCATTCGTTCTCATTCGTGTGCTACTGATGAGTATGGAAAAGAGAAAAGGAGGCATGACAGACTTTCATCTTTTTTTGTCCCTGCCTGACTACATAAAACTATGAACCCTTTTCAAACATTATTCTTCCTGGGAGCCTCAGGGTAATTCTGAAAGACTTTACAGTCCTCTCTTTGAACTTCTGCAATCATTTATGTTTTATTTTCTTTTAAAAACTGTGAGTGGGAAATGAGTTGTCCTGTTGAGATTTCATCCTGCCTGTTGTTTCTGAGGGAGGAGACCCCATTCTGAGGGAGGGGGGTGCAAAGCGTGAGCTCCGAAACTGCCACTGCCTCTAATGGAGTGGAAGGGATCCAGGGAACCCTTGAATATGCAGAATGCTCTCTGTGAGGGTATTTAATGCAACATTTAGTGCTCATACTGCTCAGAACAGCAGGTCTGCTTTTCAAACACAGGCTTCTGAAGTACAAGGTTTACAAGTAATGCAGTAGTAACACTGCCTGCCTGTTGCTTGCTCTGAAATTCTCAATTGCAGTAGCATGTATCTTGAAAAGTTCATTCTAGCTGAGACTGGGGTGTCAGATGAGGGATGTGTTGCTCCAGTCCTGTGAGTCAGAGGCTCTCTTATTCTTTATCTGTGGCATAGGGAGCACAGACAATGAAAGCTGCATCTATGACAGTTCCCTTATTGAAGTGCCAGGCTTATTGTGCTGCCTGTAAAGAACCCCACAGGTTTCTTTTTCTTTCCTTGTTTTTTTTTTTTTTTTTTTTTTTTTTTTTTTTAAAACAAAAAATTTTT
>VZRH01006481.1:374036-393035 GCA_013397555.1 Urocynchramus pylzowi
TTTTTTTTTTTTTTTTTTAAATACAGACATATTTGAACCAAGGCATTCCTGCTTCTCGTAGCTGCCAGCTCCTCAGCACAAGATTCAATGTTTTTCTTTTACTTGCTATAAAATGCTTAATCAAAGCCTTCCCTGCTCTGGTATAGCTGTTTCATTATTTATTAATCTAAAAATATGAATTACTGAACTTCAGCCTTGGCAGATAAGTGAAATTGGAATGAACTTTCAGCTCTTTGGTTTCAGAAGGTGAGTAAATCTCTGGTGGAGTTTGCACACATGGTTGGAATAGTTCCCCTCGTTTACCCTGGCACAGCTCCACCAACTGCTGCTGCACTGCCCCGATTCACACTTCCAGCAGCAGGGAGTTAGAAACTCAGGGGCCTAAGACAGCTGTAACTTTTTCAAATTACTTGTCCAGCTTACCTTTCAAAACAGAAAATTTAAAATCATACATGAAGAGAACAGTTATTTTTCTCTTGTCTATTAGGGGTGACTTGACTAGAGAGAGAGAGAGGAAGGAGCCGTAAGTGGTGCACTGAAGCTGACCCTGGAAGAAGAAATTAAATAACAATATAATAATATCCTTTGCTTCTTGAACCAAGTCACACACAGCACTTCTCATCTCTTTTACATAATGCCCTGGCAATAAGGAGCTCCTTTTAAACCTGGTTTCCCTAGGAAATGTAGCATGTATGTTCACACCATCTGCCCATCACGTCTCCCCAGCCTTCCTCCTGCCGCCTGCCACTTGTCCACTTCCTGGCGTGTGACAGAGAAAGCCCAAAAGTGAGAACTGGCAGCTGTGTCCGGGAGAGATGAGTGCCAGACCTCCCCAGCTGGGCAAAGGGAACAGCACGCACTGGAGGGGGGCTCCACCGAGTGTAGCTGCACCAGGATGCCTCCAGTCTGCCAGAGGGGATGCCCAGGCACCTGGAGACATCGCAGGAAGGAGCAATGGCACTGGGGTGCAGGAAGGACCTGGGAGGGTAAGGGGATGTGGAAGAGAAATCCATAGGAAACCAGATTCTGTGAGCTTCACTGCACACAGCAGTGGAGCCTGACACCAGACAGGCTCTAAACTAAAGAAAATCCCTGAAATAGGCAGATGTGCTCTTTCCAAAATATCTGCTGGTAAAAAAAATGAAGCCAGTTAAATTAAGCTTCCATGTTAGCATCCAGCAGTAGAGTTCACCCTGATTTACCAGTCTGTTTAACTACAGTCAGCAATGTAAAGCTGGCATTTTATAATTTAGGATGGTTGATTCAAGTGTTGTTTGACATACTGTCCGCTTTTAAAAAACAGAGAACATGAAAGTGTCTGCTCTCCTTTGGAAAAGGAAATAAATATTAACTTATCTGCACAATGTGTGAGCAGATCTAGCCCTGTTGCAGGAAACTCATTAATCTCACATGGAAAATAAATAAACCAGGAGAGAAAAGGATGGGTGGGATTTCAACTTCCTCCATTTCCGTAAATTGCTATTTTATATGAACAAGAGCATGCCAAAGGTTTTAAAGAGGAAAATTACTGCAAAGAACAAATAACTTCATTGAATCTTTTAAAAGCTTTGCAGTAGTGGGATAATTTAGGGTGGCATTGGGAAAACTCACCTGTTAAATACTGCCTGATAGTTCCTGCTATTAGACCACATTTTCCATTGCTGATGCTATTGTCAGTCTTCAGCCACCAGGGCTCACATTTTCCATGGCAGGTGTCTGCCTAAGGCTGGATACGTGTGATGCATGTGTGCTTGTACCAAGAATTGTCTCAGACTGTATATAAAAATTTCAGCCAAATTGCTTTTGCTCTTCAACAAGTATAAGTTTCCCTCACATTGAGAAGAATGGCAACCTCATCTTTAGACAGTCCCAAAGGCCCCATACTTTGGAGGAAAAGCATTAAATTTGGCAGGAGTGCTTTAGCCACCCTGGAAATCCAGCTCAGCCTGGATGAATTATGAGCCTTAGCAAGATCAGTTTGGTCTTGATAAAGTTTCACAGCTTGGTGTTTCAAAGGTTCTGCCTTCAGTGATTCTGTGCTAGTCTGGGGCTGACTGCGGTGGTTTTCTTCAGCAAGTTTCTCATTTACTACTTAGGACCCTGTTGTTGCTTTGGGGAAACCCAGAAGAAATAATCACCCAAGGAAAAAACAGGCTGGAGAGGGAGAGGTGTCTGAACAGAGAGCATGGGGCAAGGGAACAAGGCTGGGATGAGAAGCCAAAGAGGGTGATATAGCACAGCTGGTGCAAGACAGGAATGTAGCAAAAGAGATGCTGGATGGAAGAAAGTGATCAGAGGGTCTGTGGCCACTGTACCCACAGTCAATGACCAACATGTGTGTCATAGGATAAGACAGAGGTAGTTTTCTTTGCTGACAAGGATCAGCTGACAGAATCTCACAGGAGCACTGACAGAGCATTTAGAATAACACAGTTTTGAGAGTCACAGAAAGCATGGCTCAAGCTCAGTTTTAGTCATGGAAGAGTTGGACTTTCAAGGTATAGCCATATTTAAAAAAAATAAATTGGGAAATGGGTGACTGGCCCTTTTCTTCCATAAAAATATGACTCTGCACCTGAAAACAGCCACTAGGTCAGTGGTGCTCTTGATCTTTTTTCACGGGAAGACATATTGCTCCTCAATGCCTTGGAAATTCAAATACTCACTGAGATGCCTTTAATATAGCTTTAAATGTTGGCCTTTTCCAAAGACAGACATCTGTGACCAGAGTAGCCAGTGCTTCCACAATCACCCATGTATTCATTGTACATCTCCAGCATTCTAGATCTGCTCTCACATCATTTGCAAAATTAGAAAGAGGAAAAACACAGTGTGCACTAAGTGACCACCAGTTCTCTCTCTGAGCTCAGTGGTTTATTCTCTGATCACAAAAGCAGTTAAAAACTGAGTAATTTTTATGGCATTCACTGCCAAGAGGCACCTGTTCCTTCAGATTGAACCACATTCTTAGGTAATCTGTGATTGTTAATAGTTGTAATTTCTAACTTCAAAATATTGCTATAAATATTCTTCTTTCAGGTTTTATGACAACCAGATCGTTATGTGCTAAGGACCCCAAAAGCCATTCATCACAATCCAGAGCTATATTTCTGTAAAGATGTAAAGCTTAGAAAAGCAGGTTCAGAATATCTATGAGAAACCGAGAACTTTTAATTTAAGCTAAGAACTAGTGAGAATGCCAATTTATGGTCATAGGATGGGTGTGCCACTGATTCAAACAAATGTCTTCCTGATATGAATACAGGCTGGAAAAGCAAATGAAAGCCAAGTGTGAAAGAGATGCAGCCAGCCTTAGGGGAGTGCAGGAACATCTGCAATCAAATTAAAATAGCATATGACCACAGGAGAGCTTTTTTACAGTGCGTATTTGGCAGAGCAGGCAGGGGGTAGTTGAAATGCTGGTTTGGATGGCAAATACACAAAATTCAAATCTGAATTCATAAATTTCCGTTGTGTTAGTTGGGAGGCAGGAATTCAATTTCAGGGATGCAGCTTAGGGGACATGAGGACAGCACAAGGTGGAAAGGAAAGGAGGGCACAAACCATAAGTAATGGTTCATCCTTGCTTTCACACTGGACAAAGAAGTGGCAATGGTACAACACTCTACACACCAAGTGTCTGTACTGTGGTTGCCCCATTTTCTATGCTTGCAGAATTTTGATGGAAGATTTTATAGTGGTTTGGGTGCTGACAGACATTGCTCTCTCCCCTGAACAGATTCCCTGACACCTAAAAAGAGCTCTGCTCTTGTAGTTTTTCAGTGTGGAGTCACCAATTTTGATTTCTTTCTTCTCTCAGCTGCCTGTTTTCACAAAATTAAACTCACCTCTGAATAAATTCGAATATGTTTGAGACCTGAGTCAATTTTAATTCAAACTTGGTAACAAATCCAATAACTATTGGGGAGACATGGACATCTAAGCCATGTCTCTTTAGAAACTAAGCAGAAAGGAAAAAAACAAAAGCAGAGAAAAACAAAAGGAAGAAAATAAACTAAAAAAATTAAACATTAAATGATCTCTTAATATTTTGTATGTACTCAGAATCTGAATTGGGTTAACCCAAGCACATCAAAGGCTAAAAGTCATTAGGATACCTTCAGATGTCTCTGCAAAATCCTCCTCCGCACAGCTGTTTCAAAAGCTTCAGCACAGTGGAGGTTCTGCAGCTGTGAGTGCAGTCCTTACACACAGTCCTGTGCCCTGCATTTGTTTCCTGCATGCTGATGGGACTGGAACTGCAAGAAGTAGTTTTGAAGTCTGAAGTACCACAAACAGTGAATCATGGCTTCAATGGCTCATCTGTCTGAAAGCCCTGTCTCAGCAATTTTCTGACACCAATCAGATCAAATCTCAGCTGTTTCTGACACCAGTGGATCATTATGAGCTTCTACTGCAATGAAAGCTGCCTCCCCAAAATACCACACCAGTCAGCCTAAACTCACATGCTTGGATTTTGCAAGAAGGAGTCTTCTCCTTCATGCTTGGATATACAGCATGAGCATGTAATATTCTCTGGATGAAGTCTAAACTAGGTGATATGGTTTCATTTACCAACTATTTTGGGGCAGGGAAAGATTAAAAAAGTTACTTGCATGGCTGGTTATATAGGACTACATTGGAATTAAGTTTTCTGCCTTTAATTTAGATATTAAGAAATTAACTGAAATGAACTACACTCGTTTTTGATCTCTATCTCGAGGATCTCTGTGAACAATACATGATAGATGTACTGTGCTGAGACCCACAACAGAAGAACTGGAACTTTTACTCAGGGGTGCATAGCTCTTTGATTCAGGCATAAATGTTTTCTTATTTATTAAAAGTTGGCCGGGGGAAATCAAGAATTCCGGAGAAGAAATTATACATGTTTCTGATCATCTTGATATGTGCCTGAGGAAGAAACTACTATTCCCCAAACAAAAATGGGTAATTAAAAGTTATGCTTTGTGACTCCAGAATTTGAGAAAAAAAATCATATGGTGTCTAATTAATGCCTATGTAAGTACTTTCATGTCTTTTCTCAGGAGTAAGATATTTATAGCCACATACAAAAACAAGAAAAAAGACCTAAGGGAACACAAACAAAGCCCCACCACCCAGCACCTTAACTGCAGCATCTGCAAGCCAGCAGTCTTGGAATACTTGATGAAGTGCTTAAGGCTAGGAAGGCTGATAATGAGATTTCTTTTAAGTTCATAGTGCTGCACATTAAAGAGACATTGCCAACCTGATTCTGAAAGGAAATAACATTACATATCACAAGCAGGCTGGGTTGGTTTTTTTTTTAATAGAAGAGTCCTTTTCATCACCCTTTGCTGGTGTCTAGAGAGACAAACAGGTTTAGTAAGCAGCATACTTGGTCCACAAGCTTTCTCTCAATGTATTTGCATTTTATTTGTGTATTTAGTAACACTGCAGTTCTGATGCTGTGTCTGGAGAGTGCTGCAGGGAGAAGATTGGTTCTGAGCTCCCACTCAATCAGTGGGCAAAAAGCTGGAACTCCCCAACATAGTACCTTACACAAAATATACTAAAGGCCACCTGCACACCATGACACAGACTGCACACAAAGTGCTGACACACATACAGCATAAACAACCTGGAACCAGATCGTCCCACCTCTCTCTATCTCTCTGGTCTGTTCAGTGGTAGAAACAACCACATTATTTGCTGCAAGATTAGATATGGTATTTCCAGAACTATACATGAATCATCAAGTTGAAGAAAAGTCAATCACTTACTTTGTCTACTTTCCAGATATTTTTTATAAAACCAAATCATATTTTCTGGTGCAGAAGCCTTTTATAGAGGGACTATAATATTTCTTATAAAACAGTGTATGTGTAGTCCTATGCTTATCCTAACATAATTGCTTCCAGGAGTTTGTCTGCAAAAATGTCCTTGAACCCTTTCTGTTGGCCATTCTCATTCTAAATGGCAGTGAAATGGTAATGCCAGCAAGTTCCATCTGCCTGGATGGACTAGTCTAAATTAACGTCCACATTTTTCTTATTTCCTTTAATTTTTTCCTCAGCAGCTGCTGTGAGGAGAAAGACTGTGAGCTGCCAAACATGTAGAACACATAAATGGATCTGTATTCAGGAAAAAAAACCCCATTCCAACATGTATATTATAATATACATGTGTATAACATGTATTAATACACATATAACATGTGTATTAATATTACACAATCAACCACTAAAATTTGACAAAGTTAATTTTGTAATTGTAACTTTCAGCATAGTTTTCGCTTACAACACTGCATATTTATTTTTTGGGCCTGGTGTGGGTATGACACAATTTCTGAACCAAAAGTATCTGTTGTCTGCCAGACCCTTGTTCCCATTGTTGCAGAAGATGGAAAATGAATTGTGAATGATGCCACAGGCGACTGCATGAAGAAATAGGATTGCTTTACAATCATGGTAGCAGAACTCTGTCACTGGGGGAATGGAGTCTGCTTCTCCAAGAAGGCTTCAGCAGATGAGTTGTTATTGTGCTGCTCCTTAGTTTCATATCCTTTGTTTTGGGTGCTGACTTCATAACCTAGGATTTGATTTGTAGACTTGTTGAAGATAACTATAGCTGGGCATGCAGAAACTGCTTTGAACATACAAAGTGATACACAGCATTAGGTATTACCAGGAAAAAGATCATAAAAATCATAAACTGAAATTAGGGGATATTTTTAATCTAGTTTGTAATGTTGTTAACTGCTACAGAAACTGGAAAAGAAGTGTTATCCATGTCTATTCATGCCCACATCCATCGGATGCTGCAGAGCTGGATGCCCACGATATGGTAAAAAGCTACTGAAGACAAAGGTGCCACTTCAGCAGCACTGCTCAGCACTCTCCTGAGCTGCAGCCACCAGTGCCTGGAGCCAGCTCTCCTGGCAGGACAGGTGCCATCCACAGCATGCCCTGGTAAGGTCTCATGAGGGACACTGTCAGATTTTCAGCTGAAACAAAACACCAGCACCATCCCAATCACTATGTTAAAAAGGATTGTCAAGAGAATGAAAGAAATGTAGCTGACTTCAGCCCAGAGTAACTGCTGGTACCATCTCACCAGGGTTAGA
Source organism: Urocynchramus pylzowi (assembly GCA_013397555.1). Lineage (NCBI taxonomy): Eukaryota > Metazoa > Chordata > Aves > Passeriformes > Fringillidae > Urocynchramus > Urocynchramus pylzowi. The sequence continues at coordinate 381,145 of VZRH01006481.1, forward strand.
TCAGTCCAAGGATGAAGCCTTCAGTCATCCTTTCTCAAAGAGTATCAATGGCAACTGAGGTGTTACTCTGTGGTAAACATTTTCAGTGGCCTGTGTGCAATAAAACCACCCCTGGAGCTCCAGAGAGTGATTCCTACAGTGGTGTGTGCTAACACCAGCCTTATTAAACATTTTTGGTCATCACATAGAAAATGCTACATAGACTCTTAAATGCTGGTGGAACCTGTTTGAGCTTAAGTGACAGCAGATTGGCTCCACCCAAACGATGTTGCTGCAGAGAGAAATGCAGAACATTTCAATGAATATGCAAACAAACTGCTGCTGAGAGAAATGAAGATCAGCACCATGCATGGGCCTGTGTGCCATCTGTGTGGCATTACAACCTTCTGCACATAGAAACCTGGAGACAGCTGGAGTTTTCATTAAACACAGCCCCAAGTAAGAGGATCAACCTACCCTGAACACTCACAGTTATGCCCATACAGCTTGGTCAGAGGAGGAAGATCAAAATTATATTTCCAAAGTAAGTTCAAGGATCTATTCAAGAAAGCTGCGCTAAGTACAAAAATCATTATCTGCTATTCATTTGATGAATACTAGAATACATTTAATCTACAGCAGATTTCACCATTTTCATCTTGCCATAATTAATATGATTGATAGTTTAAAATCATTAAAAGCCATATTGTTACTTGAGATAGCCAGAACCTCTGCTCCTGTTGGCTGGAGTCAGAATGCAGCCAACAGCCTGACCACCAAGTGGTAGCAAGCAGAGAGCAAGTAAAAATCACATTAGAAAATCCAGAGGGTCCACCCTGGAAAAGATGCACACACAGCATGTGACATTCTTGACTTGCCCTGCCTGCAGTGTCACTTCCAGGAATGCCCTCAATCAGCAAACCTACCCACCACGGGCTCCCACATCCTCGCTAGAGCCGGTTGAGTGGGAATGGCGTGGTTCCCTTTGGCAGTGGCCAGTTCGGAATGCAAGGAGTGCAAGGGTGGGTCCTGTGTCCAAACAAGGCAGCTGCTCATGTCCTGGGCTTCTTCTTGTCTTCTCAGAGTGTACACTTACAAGTCTTTGACAAGTAGATGATAATTTGGCTACTTTTTGTTTTGTTGCAATTGTTGCCTTATTTGTTTCATTCCCCAACACTCACCAAAAACAAGCCCTTGTATTCAAACTCCAAGCCAAGCCAAGCCTTTATTCCATATCTCCTTGCCCAGTTTTTCTGAATTCCCTCCTGACTCTCTGTCCTGGCTCTCTCTCATCTGGGACTGCTCACTATGTCCACTTGCCAACACCACCCACATCCACTGGTTTCTAGGCCCAGTGTCTTTCCTGGGACTGCATTCTCAGGACATCTCCCCTCTTCATAGTAACTTCTCTATCAGTTTCCTTTTCTTGTGCCTCAGTGTCTTGAGCAGTTTTTTTCCCCCCCATCTTGCACTGACCTCTTCAGCCCACAACCCCAATATTCTTCTGGATCTTCAGTTTCTGCCAATTGTCATTTTCTCTAATGGCTTCAGAACAGTATTCCTGTCCTGCCAATCCTGAGTTTTTGCCCACCCTGCAAGTCCCAGTTTTCACCCCACATGCTCCTAGTTCCAGTTCAGCCTGCTAGTTTTCCACAAGAAGGCCTCAGATCTGTCTCTTGCACTGCTTGCCTCTGAATCAGGCAGTTTCTTCCTTCACATTGCCTAGATGCCAACAGAGAGGTCACTGAAAGTGCAGGAAAGTGTCCCTGCTCTCCATTCGTCGCTTGGGTCCAGCTCAGCATGTGGCAGCTGGAAACAACCATTATTGGGAAATTCTGTTTCCATCATATAATCCTGAGCTGCACCATGTGTAGTGGCTTTGTACTGAGTGCATGCCCAGGCCAGGAGCTGAGAGAGGCTGGAGAGCCTTATTTGAACTGTGAGAATGATGCACAAACAGGACTGTAACTATGAGAGTCAAAAGCTTGCTCTGGGACAACCTTAACCCTTAAGCAGTAGCAAGTCTCTTCATAAACTGGGATTTGAAATATCCTTAAATTTGGGCAAATGAGAGTAGATTTTCTTTGGGGCATGAAAAAGCATTTGACAAATGCCTCCTTTGCTCAATTTCAAAACAAATTTTCTCCATAAAAAGGTTGGGTTTTTTTTCCATTGAAAACCAATATACCCTTCCTAAATTTAATTTCAGAAATTACTAAACCCTTTGGTTGATATTTTCCCCAGGCAAGAAAAATACCCATGTGATGCAGACAACCAGTATTGACTTTTCCAGTGTGAATCAGGGTAGCCTGGCACAAACAGCTGAAAGCTGGGTCCTGCACTGGAAATGTCAAACCCTGTGTAACAGGCTGTATGGTCTCTTTAAAACTCGGCAGAGCAGCTCACCCTACCTTGTGCATGTGTTGGGAATCAGCTGAAGGGCTGATTCCCATCAAGCAGATTTAAATAGGTTTCCAGCTTAGGGAGAGAAATGGATGTTTGTCTCTTAGGGGAGCTGTTCCTCCCTCCCATCCCTCCCTTATATGTGCACATACATACACTGAAAAAAAAAAAAAAAAAAAAGAGGAACGGGGATAAAGGTATTCTCCAGGCAGGAAAGACCAATCCCCTGTAGAGACAGAGCAGCATTTCTAGCAGATCTGGACAGTACTAGAGTTTAAGTGAGTTGAAAATAAAAGACTTATAATCAGATTTTGCACTAGATTGGCTGGCTTGCGCTGGCAGGCAACAAGTGCAGCCAGCCTGCTTACAATTCACTCTAGATGAGATAAGCAAAAATAGAAACCAGAGCCACAATCTGTTATCCAGCCTAGGGAGGTAAAAATATTGACTTGAAAAGACCACCACTCTTACACAAAGTGACAGCTCTAAGTTGTAGCCACTTGCCTTTCTCTCAGTTAGATTCAGAAAGCATTAATCTTCCACTTGCAGAAAGAGTAGAGCTCACAATTCAGCCTTCTCCAGAGCAGGCAGAGAGGAGTGTGAGCACAGAGGAGAGTGGCATTCACCAGCTCTGGTCAGACTCATGGTCCCTATTGATCCTGATCCTGAGTGGCTTATGGTCCTGTTAGTCTAAATCGCCTTTCACAGGCAGGAGCTTGTGCCCAAGCATAGAGGAGGAGTTCTAGGAAGGCTGAGAAGCAACGGCTGCTTCACAGTCTTCCCAGGATGGAAGAACGGTTTGCCACAGAAAACACACTTGGTGCATGTGAGCTTTGCTGCAGCCTGAACTCAAAGCATCTCTGCTTCTACTTGGGAAGAGGTAAATCTGAGACCAATCTCACTACTGCCTGCAAGGAATTCGCCTGTGCTTGAGTCATCCAGAGGCAATGAATGAGCACAGATCTAAAGTGTTGGCACTTATCAGGAAGCTTCAAATCTTATGCTGTTGAGACATTTAGGTGAAGACTAAGAACAGTATAGCTGGGTGCAATCCTGATATTAAAGGTAGCTTTTACCATATCTCGTTAGGTGCAAGAGAAAGGTGTAGATCTTGCTGGGTGTTGGAGGAAAATTTATATTAAATTTGGGTGTCTTTCCTGGTATCTGGAGGAGTACGCAGCTCTCAGTTTTTGTCACATAAGTCTACTAAGGAGTTAACTATCTGATAGAGAACAAGTATGCTTAATAATGACTGGTAATAGCTGGATAGATAATAAGCATCTTTCATCTTACATTACTTCTCAGTAATAGGTACTTATTTTTCAGTCTAGAAAATTCTCTCCAAATGCACAAGCAAATGCACAAGTGCTGGTGGTGCATCTCAGGCACTGTGGCTCCTCTTCTGATATTCCCCAATTTGCAGCCACATACATAGCAACGTCTGTGAACTGGGAGGACAAGGTTAGCTCCACAGCAACCCTCTTTCCCTCTGGAATAGACTACTTGCCAGAAGCACTCAGCATCAGTTGCCCCATGAGAGAATTTTAAACTCAAAACATGCCACAAGTGTATGCTAATTTATGAAAAATTGCATCTGGCTCCCTCATCTTTATTAGTTAATGTGTTTTTGTGGGACTACAGTTGCATAGTTACTGTTAGTCTTGGTGTCAAGTCTGAACCTGAGCAGTGGCCTCTTTTCTAATGCATTTCTTAAAAGTTTAGCTCAGTACTTCAGCTGTACATGATGATAATGTAGGATATACTAAAAGGAGATCTGTTTTCTGTTCATTTCCATGCACTGCCCAAAGGGAATGGAGCAGCAAACTCTGCTCTCTGCCTTAGCACTGGGAAGAATTAGACAGGGCTTTGTGGAGAAAATGTAGGCAAATGAGATCAGGCAATCAGATAGCAAATTAAAATGAAATTATAACTGTTTATCTGGCTGTATTCTATTTTTCTTCATACTTCTTCTTCCTGCCATTCAAAAACACAGTGGACCCCACTTCCCAGCTTCTGACTTTGATCTCTGAGCACCAGACTTCTCTTCTGTGAGGGGAAGACTAAAATGCAGATGCAGGATCACACTCATGGAACAGCACATTCTTGGCTTGCAGCCACATCCAAATTCATTAATAATAGTAGTTTTCTGTAACTGCCAGGAAAGATAAAGAAAGCAGTGACATTTTAACTATCTTGTGATGCAAACAGTTCACCCTCCCAGGAGTTCAGTAAAATGGAAGCTTAATTAAGGATGATACATTCTAAACTTTGCATTCATTATGTCTTTAATTCTTTCACAACTCCTCCACAAATCCTGAAGTTGTTTTGTAAGAAACTTTAGCATCAGCAGTAAACTCATAAATATACCCTGTTTTTGAAGTGTTGCAAACAACTGTATATTTTCTCCTCTCCAAATACCATTTTAAAAATATAATAGTAACATTAAGGAAGTATGAAGGACATGTCTGCTTTTGGTGCAGTGCAGTTTGGTGGTGGCAGGTGGCTTAGTTAAGCAAATCCAAACCATTAAACAATATTAAATAAGATACCAGTAGGTGTGCCAGGGATCAGGAGGTGGCAGCAAAACTCTGAGGAGAAGTTTGGTTTCTGCATGTCAATAATGGAAGTATTTTTACTGCAAACCAGGATGGATAAAGCATGTAAAATTCTAGTAAATAAACAAGGCATGGCCACTGATCATGCAATGAGGAATTGTATGAAAAAACATTGACTTTTGTGAATTTTGTGAATTGAAAACCAGGCACCATTAAATCTAAAATAGCATTAATAATTAATGTAATAAATGTAACTTTTCAGAATAGGAGGTCTCCAAGTTGTCTGACAGAACTTCTCAAGCTGGATGGAGTAGCATCAATGGATGTTTTGCAAAGCTCAGTAAATTGGACAGGGGTCTCATGATTGGTCAAGTTTATATATATATATATATATAAATGGCAGAAAGGTTATCAAAGTTTGTAGTAAGGAAAACTTTAACACTGAGCAAGAAGAACAAGACATATTTGGAGTAGGGACAAAATTGACCTTTGTTATTTATCAAAATTGTATGAATATTCAAAACAGCTCATGCACAACAAAAACATCCATGGTAAGCTCACCAGGCAAGCAGAATAAAAAGGTCAGATCTGCCTATGTGTGCACTTCTATGATAGCTGGATCCTGAGGAGCAATTATCATATACTAGAAATCCTAAAAGAGGTGCCACAGGAAAACACTGGGTTCTGGCTGAGTACACTGAAGGTTAGTACTAAGACAAAGGTTTGAGATCATAGAAGAGCAAATTTGGCTCACTCAGAGCTCAGGTGGGAGGGATCCCATGGAGGATAAAGGAGTCAGTGAGCGCTGGGAATTTTTTCAAGAATGTTCTCCTGGAAGCACAAAATCTTCATCCCCTTTAGAGGCAAGGAAAACAGATGGAGCAAGAGACCCCCTTGGCTTAACTGAGAGCTTCTGTGTTTGCTCAAAACTAAAACCATCTCTCTACCAGAGATGGAAATGAAGGAATACTCACTGAGAGCTACCAGTGTGTGCAGAGATGCAGTCAGAAAGGCAAAAGCTTGAGTTGAAATGGGCCAGAGATGTCAAAAACCACAAGGAAGGGTTCTTCAGGTATGTAATCAACAAGCAGAAACAGAAGGGAAATACTGGCCCACTGTTAAACAGGAGAGGTGAATTAGTCACCAACAACACTTAAAAGGCTCAAGGCTTTCTTCACCTCTCTTTACCAGCACTATTGGGCCCCAGGCCTTGGGAACAAAAGTCCATATTGATGCGAACACAGACCCACCATCAGTGAATGAAGAGTGGGTGGATGAACTCTACAGGAACTTGACCCCTACAAATCAATGGAGCCTGACAATATCCACCCAAGGGTGACAGGAGCTGGTTCATGTTGTTTTGAGGCCACTCTCCTCAAGTTTTGAGAAGCTGTGGAGACTGGGGGACAACGCAGAAAACTAATGGCACACCCATCTTTACAAACGGCTTAAAGGAGGCTCCAGGAAATTTTAGGCCCATCAGCCTTACTTCAGTCTCTGGGAAAATTATGGAACGAATCCTTCTGAGGCTATGAGACAAAGGATGTGGTTAGGAAAACCCTGCAGGGGTTCACCAAGGGTAAATCATGTCTGACAACCTGATCACCTTCTACAACAAAGTAACCTGGTCAGTTGATTGGGATGAGCAGTGGACATTATCTAGGTGCCTTTCTCCAAGGCTCTCCATACAGTTTCCATCAGGCTCCTCCTAGAGAATTGAGGTGTTATGATCTAGACAAGAGTCCACATGCTGGGGAGCTGGCTGAGAGGCTGCACCCAGAGCAGGGTGACAAACAGCTCCTTTTCAAACTGGCAACCTGCCACACATGGGGCCTCCCAGGGATCAATACTGGGTCCAGCACTGCTTAATATCTTGAAAAGCAATATCTTGAAAAGCAATATGGATGACGGGGTCAAGTGCACCCTGATGAAGTTTGCTTCCCCTAAAATGAGTGGGAGACTGGACACTTTGAGTTGAAGAGCTACCCTGCAGGAAGACTTGGATAGGCTGGAAGAGTGAGCTACCAAGAACCTTATGAAGTTAGCAAGGACAAGAGTAAGGTCTTGCACCTGGGAAAGTATAATCCATGAGTTTAGGATTAGGATCCTCAGAACAGGTTGGGATCTACCAGCTGCTGGGGAGAAGCTCTGTAGGAAGGAACCTGGCCCTGGTGGACCAGCAGTTGAATATGAGTGCACAGTCTGCTGCTGTGGCAAAGAATCTAACAGGATCCTGGGCTGAATCAACAAGGGCATCAAGAGCAGAGATAAAGATGTCTTTATCCCTCTACTCAGCACTTGCCAGACTACACCTGGAATAGTGAATTCAGTTTTTGTCCCTGCTTCACAAAAAATAGGTGGGCAGCTGGAGAGGTTCCAGAGAAGGGCCACAAAGATGATCCAAGGGCTCAAAGCCTGTCATGTGAGGAAAGGCTTGAGAGAACTGGGCTTGCTCAGCCTTGAGATAAAGCTCAGAGGAGACCCAATGGAGGTAATGGTTCTACTATTTAAGGAGTGGCTACAAAGAAGATGGAGAGTCAATTTTTAAAATGAGACACATGGAAAAGTCAAAGGGTAATGAGTACAAGTTATATCCACAGAAATTCCAATTGGACACAAGAGAAATATTTTTCACAAGAACAACCAACCACTGGAATAATCTCCCAAAAATTTTGGTGGATTTCCCAACTTTGGACACTTTTAAGATTAGTCTGGGCAGGATGCTGGACCATCTGGTCTGGATGATTCTTTTGCCAAGAGAGATTGGACCAGAAAATTCTTCAGGTCTCTTCCAACCTAGTATTCCATGACTAACATTATAGACAGAAAAATTTTACAAGGTGAAGGGAAAAAAATGATGTATTTTGAGATTTTTATAAATATAATGAAAGAAGAAAGTTAAAATTACCTTAGGAGCAGCTAGAAAAATTCTCAACCTAAATCAACAAAAAATAATGTTCAACATAGTTCAATATTTATTTATACTACTGTATTCAAGCTCCATGGGCCCTACACAAGCATGACAGATTTCTACTCTATCAGTCAGAAATCTGGAATCTCTAGAGCAGTTTTTTGCTTTAATAAACTAGGATGTTCCTACAAGTTGCAAAGTTGCATCAGTAACAGGAAGACCAGGCAAATAATGTGTACACATAAATGTGCATGTTATTTCAATAAAATAATTTACATAATTCATTTACTATACCTAGATAGCAATACTTCAGAGTATTAAAAAAAAATCAAGACGGTTTTGCAATTATAATAGGAAAAAGTGTGAAAACAAACTAAATATGCCTTTAATAAATGAAACCATTTTAACATATTTTCCAGTATCCTTGATTTGCAATGACTGAAACATTATATTTTCCAGTATCCTCAGTTTGCAATGACTGAAACAGATATTTTGCTGGTTCCAGTTCCAGTTCCATTCAGCCAGTCCTTTGTGCTATCCACAAGCCTGTCTGCTGGACTACAATGAAGATGAAACAGTAACACAAAAAATAAGCAAGTATTTAAAATGCAACAGAAAAAATATGTCTGTGACTACTTATTTCACTTGCACCAACAATGTTGGAATTTGAGATGAAAAATAGAATAATATTGTTTATACTCAGAGAAAAATCAAGGAAATCAACTTGGTTGGAGACAGCTGCTGTAAGTATTTTTGGAGCAAATCAAATAGATCTGATTGAAAAAAACCCCCACCCAACCTGTTTTCTAGAAAATTTTCTAAATAAGCAAGTCAGGTAAACTCTTCAGTAAATGTAATGTACCACAAACTGTGTGCCACAACCCGGAGAACACAGCTTGAATGCTGGGAACAGAGTGGGAGACACCTGAGATGGCTCTGTTAAATTATGCAAGAATCTCAGCTATGCACAGCAAAAGTGTCAGTGTCAGGAGGTGAATAACACCAAAGCAGTTTCTAAACAGACACAACTAAACATATTTGAAGCAGGAATTCTTAAATTGTCCCACAGGGCTGGCCACACTTTGAAGAGAAACTGGCTCAGTTTCACTTCCCATTAATGATCATATAATATCTTTGTGCCAAATACAGCAATTGCCTGCATGGAAAAATAATTTTAGGAAAGTATTTAATATGTTTTTAACTGCCTTGTAAAAACAACTTAGCAACTAAAAAGAGCGATGCCAACACCTTGTGATGGGCTAAATCTTTAGAGGAAACCAGGAAGATTCTGTGGGTGGAATATGTTCAGTGATATGCAGACATGGTACCACCTGAGATGTCTTTCTACTGTTGCATCCCCCTGAGAGAGATGTAGGATGCTGCCTTTGCAGATTTCCAACCATGTCAGCAAGGCAGAAGAAAATACCCCAGACATGTCAGTCATATCTAAAGCGTTTTGGGGACCAGTGAGTCTCAACAGCTTCTGAAGTGTCTTATTTCTTCCTGCCATTTTACACCAGAAAAACCTCTGGGAAGAAATTAAAAGGAGCAGGTCATCTAACCTGCCTAAGTTCCCTCGCTAGCCATCTTTTTCTAGTCTGGCTTCTAGACTTTCAGACTTGGACTGATTTAATGATTTTGAGATGCTTAGTTCTTAACCAAAATCGTGTTGAAAAATGTCCTTTGAAGATGGCTTGGAAAAGCCCCTGGGTTTGGAAAAAGCACTGACCTGTGGAAAGTTCTTCCTTGTCTCCTTAGTTTCATCACGTTTGCTATTACTGAGTGTTCAGCTTACAGGAGTTGCTTTGCTTTGGATTTGTGGAGAAAACGCCCTTTTATAAAACCAATAGAGGGCTCGACTCACTCTTGCCAAACCCTACAATAGGAAAGGAAGGACATGGATGGGCACAATGGCAATTCATTTTTCTGGCTGGAAGCCGTGTTTTGCAGTTTTGTTGCTTAGTGTCTGTCAGCACTTTCATCCTGGGGAATTTAAATTTCTCCAACAACAGCCTGACCGCAACTAAAAGTTTGCATATAAAGTATCAGACTCAGAACTACTTATTTTTAAATTAATTTTCCAAATGGGGTTAAGTCTTAAGATATGAAAAAATACTTGGGTGCTACTCAGCATAACAAGAAGGAAATTATTAGCTTGGCATTTGTTTAATCTTGTGAAACATTTCTTTAAAAGGACAGTGAGATGAATATCTAAAATTTGATCTCAAAACCCACAAAAAATATGTATTCATTCAGGGACTGAGCTACATTTGATGTTTCTAGCTTTTCTAGGCCATGTAATTACTCTACTGGCTTTGAGAATAACTTATTCAAAAACTTACCATGTATGTTCAACAGGTTTCCTTTCAGGAATGCTTCAGCTGCTGATGGATCATAAAAGGAAGGACCATATCCTGTCTTTGAAGATATGGATAAAAGGGAAGTAATTGTTAATTATTTGCTCATCTAAACAAAAAATGACTGACAACATAATGAAATCCTGTAATCGTGTAGTGTGTCAAATACTGCAATTTTAAACTGAATAGGAACAAATGTCAAAGGAAGCTGAATGAGAGTAGTTGCATTATATACTACAGAACCATATGTCTACTACTAAAAGACATGAGAGAAAACTGTAAGAAACTAGTCTGCTGAAACTGCTTACGTATTGCAATGAATTTTTGGCACAATTAAGCACTTCATTCAAAATGCTGATTGAAGACAATGCTGAAAGGCCTCTCTCAGTGCAGGAGAATTACAGATGTCCAAAACCACCTGTAATGACATATTTTTAAGAGATTAGCCAGGAACTAGTATCAGTACAGCATGCTGTAGACTAGGTAGCACTTCTGCAGGCTGGCAGTCCAGTGCACTAAAAGCTGAGTTGTGTGGATGTTGGACAGCACTGCTGTAGCAAACACATGTATTTATCATATCAGTGTATTCCTTTGCTTGCAAAGGACTGAAAGAATCCCTGGCATTTTTTATATGAAAAGCAAACTCATTAAGAGTAGATTCACCGAGTGAGTAAAGTCACTTTCTTTCACGCACAGGTAGGACTGCAGCCTCTTCTCCTAGGGAAGCCACCCAGCCTGCCAGCTGCCAAGCCCTGTCCATCTCTCAACCGCGTACCAATAGCCTTTAACTGTGCTGCTCCTCGCCCCGGCTCCCTGCCGGAGCAGCGCGGTGTCCCCCGGCAGCACCGGGCGGTCACACATCCACCTGGGCTGGGAGCGCAGCAGAGGCACGCGGAGCCAGCCTGGGGGATCGTGTCTGGTTTAACACTTCAGAGGCTTCAGAGTAAAACAAAGCAGGAGGAAACAAAACCCATCAGGAGAAGCAAACCGAAGAATTGTTTTCCCACCGTACCTTTTAAGGATATTTTCAATAAGCATTAGAGAAACTTAATCACATTATCACAAAGTAGTTGGATCGCAGTGAAATAATCTGGTTCTGTGCTAGCATGTGCATGAAACAGAAGGCACGGAGCTGACAAATGAATTAATTTGCTTTGTCACTACTCCTTTCCGGGCTCGGACAAACAGCTGCTGCAGATCACTGCTGTTCCCCTGTGCACAGCCCTGCCCGATGGTTTCCAACCTTTGCCTGCAGGGTCTGAAGGCTCTACTGCTAAAAAGGTCCAAACAAGATGAGAGTTCATATATCCAGCAAACAACTTTAGCAAATTTTTAGAGAGGAAAATATCTGCATACAAAGGTGTTCTAACTCAAAAACTTGAAATACACTGGCATAATAAATAAACAAAAATAGGAAGAAGCTTAACAGCACAAATGGTAACTGTGAAGAGCTTTGCATTCGCTTTCGGGCAGAGCCGCAATGAATTTTTGGCAGCCCCGGCGGCCGACCCCGCGGGGCTCCCGCGGCCCGCGCTAGGCGCGCCGTGAGGGGGCTCGTCCCTGAGGGGGGGCCCGTCCGTGAGGGGGCTTGTCCGTGAGGGGGGACCCGTCCGTGAGGTGGGGACCCGTCCGTGAGGTGGGGACCCGTCCGTGAGGTGGGGCTCCCAGCCCGGGACCCGCGGCCCA
>VZRH01006481.1:393399-425126 GCA_013397555.1 Urocynchramus pylzowi
CCCCCCCGCGGGCAGCGCCGGCCGTGCCGGAGCGGGCGGGGCGGCTCACGGTGGATCTAATCACAGCGAGTGCTCCGGCTTTTAAAACCTGCCGGGCTGCGTTGCGCAGAGCTCGTTCTGGCGAGTAATGGATGTGACTGAGCCATTAAGGGACACAGGGCTGCGCAGCCGGGCTCTGGAGACCTATCAACTTCAATTTATGGGGTATCGGGAACAGGAGGCGTTTTTATGAATTAGTTGGTAATAACTTAATTCACCTGTGAGGCCAGCTCCTGTTAATGCCTACGTTTAATCTGCGTGGAGCAATAAATAGGTATTAATTTGGCGTGTTGCATGTGGAGAAGCTAGATGATATGAGGAAAGAGCTGGGAAGAGCAGTAGGTGCCTTTGCATGCTGCTTTCTCTTCTGAATTCCTAGCTTCGTTTTATTTTACCTGTGTTTATAACAACGTGCCTTTCTGTGCTTCCAGAGCTTCTTAATTGGTTTGATTTCTTAAACAGCCTGCTGTATCTTTGCTTTTTATTCCCTCTAAATAAACTGTGGAATAACTTAAGGGGCAATAGCTTTCAGTGATCATAGAATCGGCAGGGTTGGGACAGACCTTTAGGATCAAGTCCAACCGTGAACCCATCAACACTATCACTGTAATCCCTAAAGCACTAAACCATATCACCCAGCACCAGAATTCTTCCCTTTGAGGAAAACTGAACAGTCTGGACAGTGGTGATGAACATCATTAGACCTCATGGCTATCTTTGGTAGCTGAATTCAGAATTTGTTTTTTATGGTTAGGTATTTTGGATGAGGTCTAGAGTTCTTATTTTAAGTTTACTTAGATCAGGAGCCTTTTAACGAGGTATGTTGTTTTGTAGGTGTTCATTTTAAAATATAGTAATTAGAATTTTGGTATGAAGTATTATCATCCATCAGGTCTTTTATGCAGGGATGTTATATCTTGGCCATTTTTATAGAAATATCTTACTTCATTTACTACTAGGTTATTCACTTAAAGTATTCTTTGTCCTTAATTGATGTGGATGATCAAATCTATAATCTCACTTAGAATTAACATTAGGATTTTGCTAGATGTCCCTGTTTGGATTAAGATTTTTTGCATTCAGGGTGTGTGACTGCATGTAGCTTCTGAAAGCTGTCTTAAAGCAACAGTTAATTTAGGGTTTGTGATTTAATCATGCAGAGCTAGGAAATGAGTGAATGAGAGTCATCAGTTTCAACTGTGCCAGTTTATTCATGTGTATGAAAAGGGGTAAAGCGGTAACCTAAATGCTGAGGACTTGATTGAAATGATTTCAGACATCGACTAGGCTTGGACTTTATTGTGAATGTGTTTATATTTACATGTGTGCACTTAAAAGGAGACGGGAAATCCCAGAACTGCAGATTGCTGTCATCTGGCAAAGTACATCAAGGAATGGTTGCTGTATGTTTACTCTGTTCTTGTTCTCTATGCACCACTAGCAGTACTTATTAGAAGCAGGATACTGTGTCAGATGGACCTTGAACCTGAGTTAGTATTGTGTTTTTGTGTTTGTAATAAAATGTTTTCTGTGTCGGAGCATGTCGTTAGGAAGCTAAATTTTAAATTAGACACGTGTCAGAGCTGTAAGTTTTTAAGAGTACAGTGTAAAAGTCAATAGCAGGTACACAAAGTTTATTTGCATTTTTGTTAACATCCCAACACCTGGTAGGAAATGGTCACAAGTATGTTTTCTAACTGACAGCTTCCAGTCCTTTCCTGAGTGCCTTGCAGGAATACTGTGCTTCTCACGAAGCTAATGTTAAATCTGCTGCAACTCCCATCCTGTGATGTTGCAATATTGCCTTTCACTGAAACTCCAGCCTGAGTTCTGCTTTCATGCACTGAATCTTCCCATTCTGTGTGGCAAGCACCTGGGCCACCCGTGAGCCTTTAATTCTAGCATGTGGAAGGGAGCAGAATGGGTCTATAAAAACTCATTGAGTAGTATCTTCCCTCCAAACTAGTTCTTCTTTTTAAGATTTACTGTGGAACTTGCTATGATAATGAGTAGAAGCAGGAAAAAAATCCAGTCTTGCTGCTAGCAAAGTGTCTGTTAGTTGCCTTGTAGAGTATGTTTTGGAAAGTTGTTGCAGTGAGTTAAGCAAGTTTGACCATCTAGAACTACATGAATTATGTGTAGGAGTGATGAAAGCTTCCCACATAGCTGTGCTAATGCAGTTTAATCCCAGGCTATGGTGTGTGTATTCTTCCTGACCTCATCTCCTGCTTGCTGCTGGCTTTTGTTTGTTAAAGAAAAGATGGAGTATATTAAATTGTGTCCTCCTAATTTTAGTCTTAGAAGTACAATAATAAAGCTGAATTTATTTATACCTGCTTTCAGTGGATTGTGGACATTTCTATCACAAGTGATATCATATACTTATCTAATACAGTACCTTGCCCTGTATTACAGAAATAGACAGTGCAAACATTACTTAATACACTTCAAATAACTTACACTGCAGTATCCTTAAAAGCCCTTGACAGCCCAGACCACTAGCTCTGTCCCATGTCATGTTGGCCATATGGCAGTTCTGAGAACAGCTCTGATGCCATGTTTTTGTATTCTGCTGAATATTTTGAGCATTACCATAAGGTGTTCAGTAAAGTTCTTTGACAAATGAGTTTTCAAAGACAGCAATAGATGATAGATACATTGACATGCTCTTTATTTTAGCTGGCACTCTTGCATTTAGAGGAAAATAGAGGAAAGAGGAAACCCATCAGAAATAAAAAATAAGGCATGTCTGAATATGCACAAAACTTTGATGCTCTTGAATATCTGCTTTCGTTATGCTTAACTACCAAAGAACGCAACTTGAATTTTCCCTCCACCTTGGTAGGCTAACAGATTCTGTGTGATAAGCAGTATCATTAAGCAGACTAGTCTTTGGGACTCCAGATTTTGTTCTGAAAATGTTTTATCAAGCTACATTATGAATCATGGCTAGACTCAATCTTATCTCACAGTTGTAAGCTCTGAAGAAAAGATGAGCTGCTAATACAAAAGAGTTTTCAGACTTTTTAATCTCTTGGAATCACATCTTGCTACAGTGGCCAACATCTTTATTTTTTTTTTTTGTCAGTGATGTAATAAGCCTGCAGCAATAAGCTCACGAAATGAACTCTTTGTTTATATCCTCAATAACATCAGTATTTAAAGTTAATAGTTGAATCAGTCCATAAACTGTGACTACACACTATATTAAAGAGGAGTTATATTATATGTAATAAAAGTTGGAGATATGAACTGTATTGTAGTTTGCAGTGTGCAGAGGAGATGGTGATGTATGAACATGGAAGGAACAGGCCTGCCTTGATCCCTGCCTTGATCCTGTTTTGACTGCCAGGTGCTTGTCATGCACGCCCCAGGGCTGCCCCTACGTGTGTTCCATGGTCTGCTGCTCCAGTTCTGCACTTTATTGCCAAGGGGAGAGAGATGTGGGGTGTTCTCAGTGTGTAGGAGGAGGAGTAGACAGTGCATAGTGGACATCATTGATGTTGGTGTGCACAGCCAGTTATGGTCTGGAGCTTATTGGTAGCTTTCAAAGCAGAGTAATTAGCTATCGTGAAGCAAAGAAATGAAAATCTTTACTACAGGAAAGAAGTCACAAGTACTTAAAGGCTTTTTAAAGTGGACACATTCAGTGCAGTGATAGAAGGCTTACACCTAAAATTTTGTATCAGAATTTGCATGTTGTTCATGTATAAAATGGGATCATATGTTTGAAGTCTTACAGATCTTTATATGTTAGATAAAGCTTACATGTACCCATTTTAAAATAATTATTTTGCTTAATTATAATGTTCAGACCAATTCATCTTGGACAAATGTGGAGGCAGAATAAATATACAATTTGAAATCCTCTTTCCCCCCAGCTAAAATAACTCCTTTGACTTCTCTTGTTTCTGCACGGTTTCACAGAGAAACAGATATTTGGAAGTTAACTATTTTAAATTTATTCTCCTAACAATTAGAAGGATATATAGTATTTCCAATACTGACTAGAATATCATATTACTGTTACCCTTTCCCTTTTCTTTCAGATTCCACAGACTCTCATCTTGGCAATCTGAAAAATGCATTATCTTATGCTGCTGTTGAAGTGAAAACAGTTATCCAGGTAGGACTCCCTTGTGTTGACTCTTGCTCATTGTTTTCTGGTACTGAATTAGGTTGTTTCTTGTTTTTTGCTGTCCTGAGCAATAAATAGATGTGTGTAGATCAGTATTAAAGACGAAGAATAATTTCATATCGTGTTTACTATTAATAAATAAAGTTGTGAAAATGTTGTACCATTATGTGGTATAAGTATTGTGTGTTGTCTAATTGTGTACTGCTTTGTTGTCTTGTAAAGACAGACTCTTTTCTGAGTCAAGAATGACTAAATTTTCTTACATTATTTCATCATGTATGATAGGAGAAGTTTTGAAAAAATAGGGAAATATTGCAAATACAGCCAACAGTTAGTGAGGACTGCTTTCGAAACATGTTGCATTATAAATTGTGTAGCAAGTTTAGGCATAGAGTAAAACTGTGTCAGAGCTATTAATTGTGTCTCAGAATTTGAGAACACACACATCCATGTATAAAAACAGCATAGAAAACCTTTATTGCTTTCATAATGTATTGTTTGGTGGATTGAGCTTGGTTTGGCCAGTGAAACTGTTCTGAGAGGAACAACGTAGTTTCAGATACGAAATGCAGAGCTGCTGTTTCACAGACAATATGCCATGAATGCTATCTAAAGAAACAGACTTGACATTGCTAATTATACATGAGAGTGAAGTATATTTATTTCACACATTGATGTGACCGAATCAGAGGCGTCAACTGGCATATGGAGAGGGCTTTTTGTGGTTTTAAAAAACACCTTACAAGTTCAGCGGATAAAAAGTTCTGCTTATTTTTCACGGTCCAGGAGAGTTGGAAGACAAGACCTAAATCTGGTCTCATTCTGAATCTAAGGAAACAGTCCAGAATTTCTTCAGAGATTTCATAGATAGAGTAATGAAGATTTTCAATGGCTTAACAGATACTGTGATAGACATTTTCAGTGAATAGCTGTTCATGAGCAGTTAATTATCTCATTGTAATCTGGGTCATTTGGGAAGCTATGAACACAGTTAACTTGTGTGTTAGGATTGCATTGTAATTGAAATGTGCATGTGGAAGGGGGAACGGCAGAGCTGCATCATTTTGAATCATGGAAGCAAGGCTGGAGAAGTGACCAAAACCAACCTCTCATTGAGCAGCTTGCAAACTAGTTAAGGTGAATGAAGGCTAAAGCTTAACGAAGGTGTGAAATCGCTACTCTAAATCATATCTGAAAATCCTTGCTCCTCCCCTAACGCTTTCCCTCCTATCAGCCCAAGGCAGTTAGTGCTGCTCCCACCAGGACAAACAGCAGCCCTTTGTTAGCTGTCTTGCCTGGGGCACACCCTGTCCTCACACTGCTGCTGCTGTCTTGCCATCTGGGAATCCCAGAGACCCTGAAAGGAGCCTTTTGCTGCCCAGTCTCCAAGGTTAACTGATTCAGTAAATCCGTGTTACCTCCAGTACAAGTCGAGCTAACTTGTAACTTCAGTCCTGGCATTTAATTTCTTGTGGGGATGGAAACATCCAGTACCACAGCTTGTAGGCTTTTTATTCAAAGATTGGTTACTTCTCCAAGGATCCAAATCTGTGACTTTAAAACATCAAAATTATACGTGCTAGAAACTTTGTCTTGGTATTGAAGTGACACTACAAGTACTACAGCCCAACAGGTCTGAAAGGGCTTGAGCTGCAGTGCGTGACTCTCTGCTTCGAAAGCTTGAGTGTTTGAAATGTGATACAGACAGTGACTTGGACCACCTTCCAGCTGCCTCCACCAGTCTGAGCAAGGGTATCGAAATGGCAAGCAAACCTCAGAGGATAAAACTGTGAATGGCATGCTTTGAGCCAAGTGCTGAAGGGTGCCTTTGGTCCCTCATCTGACTGCTGTGAGAGTCATGTGTCTGTGCTGTGGGCCTGGCGAGACACCCTGGGTGCTTCCCAGGGAAGACTGGCTGCCTTCAAGAAATCTTGATGGTTAAAATGGAGAGCAAAAATCATATGCACCAGCTGAGTGCTGAGGCAAGATAGAGATCAGTTGTCCAGCAAGCACATTTTTGTATTGAGTGTAGAAAAGACAGATGTTTTCCTTTGTTTAGAACCGTGGCTTCAACTTGCAAATCTTTGTGGTTGAATGCTGTTGTAGTCTTCATCTGTTTAGAGATGCTGGAAGATGCTGCTTGTAGTGGATGGTGGGCATGCTGTCAGCCAGACTGAGGGAGAAACTGTCCCTGGAAATAGCAGCTTTCTGGACTGCAGCAGGAGAGGAAAATGTCCTCCTGAGCTGTTAGATGAGCTGAGTTCTGCTGTGAGTGCCTCAAAGGGAAGGATTCACAAGGCAGTTACTGGAGGAGGGAAGTTAAAAGGAACAGGTTACAAGTGACTTACTGGGAATCAAATGACCAGACTGACAACTGGAGAAAAGTTGAAGACTTCATTGTGCCAGCTGTAAAGGCTTTTGCTTCCCAGAAGCTATGGAAACTTTTCTAACACTATGAACTGTATTAAACATTATCTTAACTCCCGATTTCATGACATGTGCATTTATTGCTTAATGAAGATAATGAAGATTCCTTCTCATTAGGGCCTTTTATTAAACTTGGTCACATTGATACATTAAGACTATTAAATACCTTCCTTTACAAAGGAAAAAAGCTTGGGATGGGAACAGAAGAGTATTAGAAACCAATACAGAAATTTGTCTGAAAAGAAGACTCTTCAGCTGACATGGCTGTGGAAGATGTTAAATATTTTAGGTACAGGAAGATACTCTAGCAGAGCTGTAAAACATACTTTTTTGTAGGTACCTGATTTAAAGTGTCATGTGCAGGCATTAATATGACAGTTGGCTTTTGAAAAAAAACAAGCCCACACATTTCACATAGCACAGGAGTCTTAGGTAATACCTGTTAGGAAAGGTTTGCAAACTGAGTAACCTTTTCTCACAGTAGAAGCTGGCTGATCTGCTAATTATATTTAATAAGTCATAGAATACCAAAGGAATGTAAGAAATTTTGCCAAATGCTCTTTTTCTTTTATTATTTAGAGATGAGTTGTCTGGTGTGTGTGTGTGACCCAAATCAGTTCTGGTTGGTTATTATAACCTTAACTGACTGTAAAAAAGTACAGAGAATCATAACCAACATGTGTCATAGGAAGATGGGTCATCTCAACCCAGTAACTCTGTCTCCAGTGGTTTGCTTCTGGGTCAGCAAAGCAAAGGTGGTGTTAGCTTTTTCTTATGGTCCAGAGCTAAAGCATCCTGTAGGAAGACAGGTTTAGGGAAATACTCTGTTTAACTGCTCTGTAAATAGAGACAGACAGCAATTGTAACACAGTGTTTAATTCTGTAGCTTTTTTTGTGTAGGTGGGACATGTAATTGGTGATGGCTGTTGAGTAAATGTCGTTTAATTGATGTTGAATTTGTATTTTACTCCTCAGACTTTCAGCTTTACCATACTATTTAATGAATTACAGATAGCTGTCTTGACTTCCTATGGGTGATAGCAATTACACTTGAAAGAAAACAAGAGGTATTCTGGTTTCTTTATCCAAGGACTGAGCTCACCATTTTAAGTGCTAACTTACATCAGGGAGTTAAATGTCTTACCTTATTAAATCACTCTGTCTTCTCTAAAGCTTTCATTTAGCTTTGATACAACATTAATATTTAAAATGTATGTATCAGTTCAATAGACACATGCATTGCTTATCAAAACACTGCAGCTTATTAAAACAAACCTGCTGTCATCACAGGTGAAAGTCTAGAGTGACATGTAGTGCCAGGAGGTGTGTTGTACATTTCCACAACCTGTTCATTTGGGATGGTGGGTACTTCAGGAAGAAAAAACAAAAGTGGATGCCTCATCCCTGGCAGTGTTCAAGGCTGGGTCAGATGAGGTTGTAAATAACCTCATCTAGTGGAGGGTATCCCTGCCCACAGCAGTGGAGTTGGAACTAGATGATCTCTTAGGTCCTTTCCAACCCAAACCATTCTATAGTTATATGAAAAAATCACGTTGGTAGTATGAATGGAGTATCTCCAGATTGCTGACAAGAAAACATGCATGCACATTAATATGGTCTGACACTAACAGACCACAGTAACAGGGAAGTATTAAGTAATTGGACCTTCTGTTCAGTGTGTTTGTATGAACAGTTTCTACTGTGTCAGAGCAGCTATGTTTTAATTGAGATTTCTTACTTTTGCCCACATTGTAAAGGTATAAATAATAAATTTAGTTATCCTCAGTTGTCTAAAAGCAAATCTCATCTTGTGTGTGATACTTATAGTTAGACATTTGTTTAGCTGCTAATTTGCAGCTCATAAGGTCACTCAGCGGTGGGATAAAAATAAGAGTGTGTCTTTCTTCCAGTGCCTGCACAGGCGTGGTTGGAGTTGCTGCTGTCTGTCTGCAGGATTCCAGCATGCTTCTGTTGCTCCTGGCTCCCAGGCTACAAGGACAGTGTCCTCACTACAGAGGCCAGATGTCTTCATCCCTGTTCTAGCACTGGGGTGCTTCTCTTTCACTGGCAGGTCAAATTCAAATGCTGATTTCCCTTACTTTTAGGTGTGCATTTGAGAGGACAGTGAGCAAAGGGCTAAATCTTCCCTTTGTACCCTCCAATTAGTGCTGGCCATCACACACGAATAAAAAGCATATTGTCACCTTCTTCCTCTCTCAACAGGGCTAGGTTTTGATTCTGCTTTAACAACTGTTAATGTTTCTCTACTGTTATTCCTTATATAATCTCCCGAATAGTGGAAATTAAAAGAACATATATCTTCCTCTGTATATATTTTGCTGCCTTGAGAAAGAAACAGATCTCTCTGTAGTTCTTGGAACACTTTTTAGAGGCATTAAATAATTTATCATTCTGAATTAGTAAGTAATAATATGACCTTTCCTTCTTGAAAACTCATTCTTGAGTAGTATGCCAAGATGTTATCTCCCCACTTGAATGCTTGACTAGAGATATGAGATTTGATATGGGTGTGTGACAGCCTGCCTTCCCAGTGGAGAAGTAAGAACATGCCACAGCCTGACCGAAAGCATAATGTCTAATTACCTTGTGCTAAATCTTGTGATGTTTTTTACTATGTTATAATAGGAAAGGTAATCCAAAATCCAGTGTTTACATGTTGCAGATCCATTTGCAGATCTAGAAACTAGAAGTTACAAACACATGGGAGACTACATATTTTCACTTCTTTGTAGTTAGATAATCTTTTTTCGGGGGGGGTTGGATGTTTCTATGCATAAACTCTTCCTCATATGCATGTCTGCTGTACAAACAAATCTTTCATGATGTATGTGTTTAAGTACAAGACAGTCCTCTCTGCAAGAAGACTGAATGTGTGTGGGTATATGAGTGTGTCTGCAGCTGTTACCAAGGGAAACATTTGACCTTGAGTTTCAGATGATTGTTGCATCAAACCTCTCTCACTAATGAGTCTTCCCCACCTTCCTCGTCAGTGAATCCTTTCTCAGGCCAGGCAAAAAAGCAGAGAGTGATGAGGTGCAGAAAGGAAAATGTCAGATGCTTGCCATTCTTTTCGCACATTTCAGGAGAATTTTTTTCTGAACTTATGCTGGAAGGGAACAGAGAAGTAATCCTGGAAAGTGTAAAGGTAAAGGAAAAGCTCAGCTAATCCAATGGATCATACAGGAATCTTGTAACAAAAGATGGATGGTAAAACTTTAAATAAAAGCCTATTTCTGAGGGGTCAAGGGATGAGCTATTTGGATCACCAGGTACAGAACTGGCTTCAGCCCTGACATGAATTGATGTAGTGGTACCACAGCCTAAGGTCAGTGTTCCCAATCAGTGAGTTGCATTGTCATGGGGCACAGTGTTTGTTCTGTTTCCTTTTCTTTGTTAGACAGTGCTGAAGAGAGAACAAACACTATTGTCAGGCTGGCTTGGACTTCTCCTTGTAGTAGTTCCTTAAGTGATGCTGAGATGTTTCCTCCATGTAGCTAAACTGGGCTGTGTTCTGGCAGTCAGTGTGAGGCAGATTTCTTTCTCTGTTGCTGATGTCTTATCAGAGAGTTCCAGATCTGACCTATTTTCATGGGAGTCTTTGGCTTATGACTTGGCATGGGATTTAACCAGCTTCCAGAATTACCTATGTAGTTTTACAAACATGGAATTAAATATAAAGGAAGAAAGAAGAACCTTGCCAATAAAAACTACAAGTTTTTGTGACTATCAGCCTGAGGCCTAGCATAAACAACTATTCCTGAGATCCCCTAGTCATATTTCCAAGACAGTGTTTCAGAAAGTATTGTTTCAAAATAATATACTGAAAAATGGCTGTGCTACTTGGGACACAGCATTCCTTTACTGTCATTGCAGTGACATAGCAACATAATTCAGGCTGCCTGTAAACTGACCGGGGGTGAGTGTAGGAGAGTAATCAGAATATCAGAGAGGGAATTCTGTAAATTGCTTGTGGGTGCAGTTTGGAAGAAGCAGAAGACACAAAGCAAGAGTATTTTGAGATGGGTGCAGTGTTTAGCATCTGCATATTTTCTGAGTGCTCTAAGTTAGTTTTGTATAGACTGCTTTTCCTTTTGTGTGCTTACAGTGTTTCTGAAGAGTTCAGTTTCCTTTTTTAATGCTTATCTTAAGGGAAAGACCTTTTGTGATACAAAATATTCTTGGTAACTTTATTCCACTTTAAGGTAAGCTTCTGCAAAAATGAATTATACTTCAAGCAATTTGTGTACTTACAATTTTGTAATATTTAGAGAAATGAAAACCAGTTCAAGTAGATTTCATCCTCCAGTTTATTTGCTTTTGTATCAGACTGCTGAATGTCAAAATTTGTCAGAGGTCATATATATGATATTGTTATAGTTTTGTATTTTGCTATGTAACACTATGTCAAAATAATAAAAATTATCTCCAAACAGTTAACTGAAATTTATCTTAGCAGTATCCAGTATATCCCTTTGTATATGTGATGGAGAGAAATGCAGCTTAAGTTGAGATGAGTATTCCCACTTCATGGTACAAGGGAGATCAGGTGGTGGATTATGAGGATAGAGGCCAAGAAGCAGAAATCTCTTTGGTACTTCCAGATGAAAAATGATCAAAGACTTGATGTAGAGTTGCAATGAAGATGTGAAAGTGGTCATTTGAGCTTGGCATCTGCTGCTAAGGACCAGCTTGCTGAGGTAGGTAGGGTAGGTCAAGTAAAATGTGTTTATTCTCAGCAGGGCTAATGGGAGGTCTTTTGTGGTATCTTGCAGCACACCTTTTTTCAAACCTGTCTGCATTATGCAGTCGTATGTCTAGAGTAAACTATGAATCAGATCTGTCGGCTCTCATAGTGAATAAAAGAGTGTATACTGTTTGGATGACAGGGTTAAAAAGCACTGGTATTCTGTTATAAGCAGATGAACTAAAATAGTAGGAAAATGCTGTGGTGTGATATAAACAAACTGAAAATGGACTGTAATGCTGTCTTGCAGCTACCATGCTCTGTGCTTCGCTAAGAGAATAAAGCTAAGTGAAATGCAGATTGAGATTAATTTACAGAAACTGTATGGCTCAGACACACGTTTTTTTACTGTTCTGAAAAACTTTCCATGGTTTTAACCATAACAGTTTTGCAAGGAATAGGGATATATCTCTGAATGACAAGCAAGTTGAAAGGCTGGTATGCCTGAAAGACTGTCTGCTCTTTCAAGTTATAAAGGTTAGTCTAATAGAATGTGTTATTTCTATGGCTGTTCATGTCTAACCTATTGTCTTACACCTTCATGATTGCTGTAGTTTTTCTGTTTAATGACATGAGGGCAAAAGTGGCGATTTGAACATTTCAACACAAAGCTGTTTCTGGCTTCTCCTGCCTGAGATGGAGTCAGTGAGGGTTGTAGCAAATAAAGGGCCCGTTGAGCATAGTAGATGTCATATTGTTTGGGGTAAGATGATCTGCTGTGTGTGTGTGCAGAATGCTCGGGGTGCAGATCATAGCAGTGCCTGGTTGCATGGAGACAAATAAGCTCTGAGCTCTTTCAGATTTGTGAGTACTGCATGAGAGGTGTGCTTTCTGCAGAGGCAGCATGAAATTATGGGTCTAAGACATTTATGAAAATAAACTCTGTGAAGTTTATTCTTGGCAAAGTTTTTCCTGCTGCGGTATTAATATCTGGTTTTGCTTTCTGTGGTGTAATTATTCTGGGGTATTGGCTGACAGATGGTTATATCTTAGACTTGTATCAGAATGATGTTATTTGCTTGACAGGTATTGTTCTCTTAGGAACGTGGGACAGGAAGGGACCTGCCTATTCATCAAGTTTATTTTCATGCTCTTGTAGGCTTTATGTCATACAGACATAGCCATATGGAGGGCTGTCTTAAAAGCAGCTGAGCCTTTTCCCCTCACTATTTTAATTAGAAGCCTCTTCCAGTGCTAAATTCCTCAACATGATAAAGCTGCTTAGAGTGTTCAACCTAAATTTATTCATCATCAGTTGGTAACAATCTTGTGCCAAGATTGTCCTTTTATTTTAAACAGATTTCTCTTACTGTTTTATAATTATATAATTATGGTTTTATACACAGCCCTTGCTTTTCTGCTCAGCTTTATTTTTGTTAGGCTAAGGCCAAGTCCTTGCAGCCTCCCTTAGTTCTGTTGAAAGTAGAGCAAAATGAAGGAAATGGGTAGTTGGAAACTTTCAGCTTTCACGTAGCAGGTTTTTCCAGTTCCCTGAGAAGGGTGTGTCTTATTCTTTGTACTATTGTTGATAATAGAAGTGAATAGTAGCTTCCTTGTTACTGCAGTAAACTAAAAAGAAACACAGATAGAAAATTTTGTAATTTAAACTCTCTGAAAATTGTCTTCGAGTAGCAAGATTGTTCAAACAGTAGGGACTTGTGGTATGTCCCCTGATTTAGAAATACAGACAATCTTATCAAAGTGGTGTTGAAGGGCAGGCAGATGTTTGATTGCTTCAAGTGCATGAGTTCCATTTTGTGTTGTGTTTTTCCTTAGGCTGTTAAATGTTCAGATCAGTATTCTGTGGCTGATCTGTGCACAAATTCTTTGTGCATTTTTAATGACTTACTGCTAAACTATGTGATCAAAGATAAATCAGACCTGTTACAAAGGAATCAAAAACTGGAATTATGTTTAAATATTTTTCTGACTAATATTTATAGACACTTGCTACTTGTAAGGCTCTCAGTAAATCAGTGTTCTCTCTAGACATTTATATTCGAAAGATATTAATGGAAGGTGTAAAAGGCAGATACACTTTTCAGAATTTAGCGACAAAATTTTAAGAAAAAAAATTTTGAAAAGCTTCAGTAGGAAGACCTGACCTAATTTCTTCCAATTTAAAATCCTAAAGGCTGTTGTGTTGGAAAAAATAAAGCAAATACTGTTTAAAATGCAGTGGAAGGTTTTATGTCCCAGATTTTGACAAAGAACATAAGCTTTGTAATGTTCAACACTGCAGCTCATAACATTCAGGCTCCTGGCTAAGAAAGTATGGAGGCAGGTATCTAAGGACCATATGATTGTGAGATTCTGTTTTCCTGATTAGAATTTGAAATCTGTAATGTGGTGCACTGGTACAGTGAAGCTGGTTGGTAGGAAACCGTGGTATACCTTAGACATTCATATGACCCTTACATTTATCACAAAATAAATCCCATACCCCTTTCTGCAGTTTTCTCTTAGGAAGATGCTTTTGGTACCTATCTTATATGTAGTAGACTAGCAGTCAATTAGCTGATGAGTCCAAGAAATAGGAGGCCTTGTTCCTGGGTCCTTCTCAACCTGGGGGATTTCAAGTTCACATTTTTCTCTTCCCAGAGTGCCATAAGCCAGTGGTTCATGCCTAGGTAGGGGATCTAATCACCAGACTGCAGATTCACACTTCTTGCCCACTGTGCAGTCCATCAACGTGCACTTCTGACTGCGCTGTGGAATCATCGAATGGTTAAGCTCAGAAAAGCCCTCTGTGATCATTGAGTGCAACCATGAGCCCAGCACCACTGTGCTCACCTCAAAACAGTGTCCCCAGGTGCCATGGTCACCTTCCTCTCAGGGAGGATATGGCAGTCCTGTGCAAAGTATCCTGCAGGCTGATGTGTCAGGTGTTCTCTTGAAACACAGATTCAATTCTTCTTGCTTTTCCAGGAAAGCAAATTCTGTGAATGGAGAGCAGGAGAATTAACATCTAATCAATCTGGTTTTATTCTAATTTAATATTTTTAGCAGTTGTTTGAGTACTGTTTTCTACTTAATTTCTGCTTGATCAGAAAACTTTTTAACAACTTGAGATACTGTAATAAGGAAAGGGAATAGTAAGGGCCATCATTGATCATATCCCTTCTGGGCATGAAATTTGAGTTGTTTCAATTCAGGGCTTTTTTTTTTGTTTTCTCCTGTTACCCTTTTTTTAAAAAGAAACCCCTCATGTATGTATCTTGTTTTTCAAAGACAGACGTTGTGGTTTTGAATCCTGATACAGGAAAACAAACAGGAATTTATAGCTGTTATGGTTTAAAATAAACAAAAGATATTTTCTATATTTGCAGGCTATCCTGGAAAACCCAACTGTGAATTTACTTGCAAAGTTAAATAATTTCTTTTTTGTTTCTAAGTGGTGACATAACATGTCTGCAAAAAAAATTCCTACTCTGTTCTGTTAAAGAAGGCAAGATTACAATGAATGGGAGACCTTAGAAGAGGGTAACCTAGCTGTGAAACTTACTGTTAAACTTCAAAATAATTCAAAATGTTTTCTTTGCATTTTTCTATGTTGCTTTGGTTTCCTATGTGATAACCTTCAAAGGTTAGGCTTCTACCTGGGCAAAGTTCTAATAGAACGAAATTTAGTCAACTTTGGCTCTTAAGGAGTTGCTTAGCTTGGAAGTGAAAAAAGAATGGGAAGAACTTTCCTCAATAAAAAAAAATTAAAATAATCATGCTAACTGCTGATTTTTAAATCCAACCTGCTGAATCTTCTGTGTTTCTCAGTGTGAGACAATGGGTTCCTTCATGCATGAGTGACTTCTTTAAAAATACAATTTGTGGGTGCTATGAAGCAGAATTCATTAAAAAAACATGTTGAACACTGGTACGACTGCACACTTTTGGGGTTGGCTGTAAAGTAGAAGGAAATAATGTGTGTCCAGACAGCCATTATGGGATTGGTTTTCGTCCTGTATTGTGTGGAATATAAAGAAAGGGCAGTCCATGCATCTGATCTGAAAGACATCTTGCCTTAAAGTGGTTTAGTTTTCATAGCTGGCACAGTTCACAGCAAGGAGCACATGTGCAGTGTCTGAGATACCTCAACACGGCAGCTTCTGCCAAATTTCACTCATGTTTCCAAATGTAATATTATGCTTATGTCCTATCCCGTCTCTGGCACTGAATTAAAACAGCACCTGTTAATATTAAGAATAAATGAAGTTACTGTAATGTTGAGGATAAAGAGGTTTTGGTGAAAGAAAATTGGATATGAGATTCAAATTTCCTGCCTTATTAAATATTTCAAGTGGTGGTGTTCTACTTCAGTTTTATTTAGAAGTCAGAAAGCAGTATCACAATGTTAGCACACACCTTTTTACTTAAATCTTCTTTCATGAGCTGGTATTTGCAGATATTCAGTTCAAATGCTATTAAAGAATAATGTGAAACACTCTGGAACATCATTTTTGGTTTTGAGATAAGTGGTTTTTTTTAGAAGCTTGTTATTCCTCTGCATGTTGTCTGATTCTCATTTGCATTTAAATCAGCTTTAGCGGAGTTGTGTTATTGGTGTTCCTCTTCAGTCTGACAGCTGAAGAATAAGCAGATGTAAGTATGAACATTAGGCTAAGGCTTGCATTGTGCAGCCAACAATCATTTGTTCTGGTACTCTGGAGCAGAAAGTTAAAACACAGATTTCTTTCTGGTTCAACCAGTGAACATTGCTGACTTTTCTGGGTTCAGTTCTGCTTTTCAGTAGCACTGAAATTGCTAAAAGCAGCGAGCACCTGCACTGTCGATGTTACTGCTGTGGGTAAAGAAGGATAATGCTATTGATGCACAGTTGTTTTTCCAATACCACAGCTGTCTTTCAGGATACTGTCTCAAAATAATGTGTTTTCTTTAAGGCTGAAGAATATAAAGAAAAAAGATCTGTTCTGGGCTCTATAACTGAATTTCTCTTAAGAGTGGCAGATAAAGGATCATGATAATCTAAGCACTATTCTGTTTCTAGTGGGAAGAAGGAAGTGGGGGCAAGAAGACGATAGCACCTTTATTAAGATATCAGCAAGGAGATGCCTGGGGAAGTGAATCCTCTCTATTGCTGCTCAGAATGAACATTGTGTGGCTCCTTGGATGGGAAAGCAGGAGTAGCTGATTGTCAAGGACCAGGAGATCCAACGGGATCTTAAAGAAGTTGGGCAATGTCTACCTTGCACTGAGAAATGTGATTAACATGATAGATTCTCCAAAAGACTCATGGTGGAAGAAGTTGTCTGGGGAGAGCTGTGGTGTTCCTTGATATGACAGTTCAATACTTTCATCTCCTAATATCCATAATGAAAAGCACTGAAAAATAAACTAAAACACTAAAAAAATAAATCAGAAAAGGAGCAGGAGAACTAGTGATTTTAGTTGATGAACTTTTGTTTTAGGAGTTCTGGTGAATGTGTGTTGCTTTCAGCGGAATTAATGGAGTAGAAAAAAACCTGCCTCCCAGATTTTATGTGATGATAGAAGTACCTTTCTTGTCTTCTTGGAAAACCAGGCTTACTTCAGTTTGATATACTTGTGCCTGGGTGTGTCTTGTTCAAATGTCAGTCCTAACTTAGAAGCTACAGAGGCATCCTCCTCAATAAATCATTACTTGAAGGCAACACGCACTAGGATTTTTTTTTAAATTAAAGTGCATATTTTGGGGCAGATACTATTTTAAAATTATTTTAATGGAAAGGCTTCCTCTTCATAGTTTTTCATTTGCTCACTCACTGGTGACAATAGCAGATAAAAGCATTGCATTAGTTGATCTGTTGGGGTACAGAAAAAATAAGGTAATGAATTGTAGTTTGTTTAGAGGGAAGTAAGACCCCCTTGTTTTTTATTTACCATGTTGTTAGGCTCAATAAAAAGCTAAAAAAAAGTATTAGTAATAATAATATTAATAATTATATTTTTGTGCACAAACCTAGAAAGTTTAGAAAGGCTTTATTAGTTTTAGTTTAGAAAAAAAAGTTTTAGTTTAGAAAGGCTAAATTATTTGTGTGTTGTTTTCCTGGATCATCATTAGCAGTTTCACCTTTTTATGCATTTGGGATGCAGATTGCACAATCATTTGTTCAAGACTAGATTGATATGTTGCCACTTTAAGATTAATTATTCTGACATAGTGTCACTAGTTAAAACCGCGATTGCATCAATTACAAAAATGTAAAGTAAATTTTTCATTGCTTTCAATGTCTGAATATATACTGTGAAATTTTAAAAAATAGCATTAAAATTTCACTGGAAAATATTTTGTTAGTATTATTTCTTTTCAAGTAAATTATTGGAAACACTTAACTTGTAATTTTAAAAAGCTTGCTTTCTTGAATAATACTATTCATAACGTAATGTCATTACCATTTCTAAAATTCCTTTTATGTCCTTTCATGATTTTCTGTGAATGATACCATTGTTCTGTCACTCACTTGAGCTCATAAACAGGAAAATATTTTACAAATTCAGCATTATGTCAAGGCTATATTTAAGTCTTAGTCATTTCAACTCCTGTAGTACTATCTTTAGGATATATTCTTTCTTATGGAGTAATGCGACATAATCTCTCTTGTCAATTGCTGCAATGTATTCTGTGTTCTTGTAATACACAGGATCTGGTCGTGCTTCTCTCTGAAACAGAATTCTGCTGCAAAGAATTTCCAAGAGTGTTGATTGTATCATGTTGTTCTTTTTTTATTCTGCAATTTATTTATTCTATAATCCCTCTTTCTAGGTGAGTTCTATACAGGGTACCAGACCTCCCTTCAAAAGTCCTTCCCTTGTCTGCTCCTGTCCTGCCTGTCATTAAGTCATCAGTAATCTGCTGATATATAGGGGGTCCACCTCCAGTCAGCCCTTAGTGACCACCTTCAAATCTTCCTGACAACTTCTTGAAGCTTTCTCTCACAGAGTAATCCTAAACCAGAAGGCAGCTTGACTCAGCTTAGTGGTGAATTGTTTTCTGCAGTGGGGTGCTGAGGGGAGATCTCTGCCTCTGGTGTGTGCAGCAAGCCCTCAGTCAGGGCACGGAGCTGGCTGGTTGTGTTCTGACTGCGCAGAGCATGGAGGAGCTTTGGATTCCAAATAACCCTGCACTGTAACTTGCAGGCATACCTTAGTTTCATAGCTGCAGTTAAAACTCTTTTAGCTTTTTACAGGGTGGTGTGCAGTTAGTTAGCCTTGAATTAGATCTTAATCACAAGTAAAATTCTGAAGGAGCCGTCTTGAAACTGTTGACCAAATGCACAATGCTTCCAATCTAAATCTGTTGTATTGGGATCTAAAGTCACAAGCTGCAGTTTTAGTTACAGATGCTAAGGACTTAAGTGCCTGAATGTTTTCTTACACAGAACATACTTTAGCAATACAAACAACTTCCAAATTGAAATTAACTTGGTTTTTTCAAGTAGGCAGGTTGATCAGGTGTAGAGAAAATAAGCGAAGACATGATTGTCCTAGACACTATGATTGTGTAAGGCCCAAGAAACAAAACAAAAACCAAACACAGGAATATTCTAATTTGCTTTTGATCAGTCATATAAAAATACCAGATTCTTAATTTTTTTAGTGGGTATAAACTTCTACCAGTTGATACAGGAATTGGTCACAAATGTAACATAGATAAGTGTGTAGGACAGATAAAAGAAGATGCATCTAGAGAAAGGCAGAAATAGTCACATTTCTGTCTCTGTTAATAAATTGGCAAAAACAAGACATTCCAGTTCAAAACAGAATGAAAATGAATCCAAGTGAATGTGCAGACTTATTTTATATCACAATGTCTGTTTATTAATAGAATTCAGAGAAAAGAAGGCAAACTCAATTTGCTAATTTCAGTGAATAGACTTATTCAGCTTCCTATTGAGTAATTGCAGAAGGCATTTTTCATTTTAATGAGTATTCTGAATTCTTTATCTCTTGGTTTTCTCTGTTTCCCATTAGAAATTTGCTGTCTTTAATGTGTTTCTTAGCCCCTTTGTCAATATTGTATTTATTTCTGGATCAGTTAAGAAGTGATTGTAATGTGCAACTTATAATGAATAGCTTAAGGAGGTATTGAATTGAAGGACTTTTTTGTGTGACGGAGAGTTGTGGTTTAATATGTGAACTTAGTAAAATCTGCTTTCCTAATTGGGAAAAGCATTATAGAAATATTATACAGTGTCAAATGGTAGCTCTATGTTTTAAGTTAGATAGCTCTTATGTGTGTCAGAACTTGGTTTGTTTCAAAATAACAACTTCCTTGTTATGACATGAATAAAAAGTACTGTGGAGAGACAGCTTTCTGTAATAAATGATCTTGGCTGTTGCATTCTAGGGTGTTCACAAGCTACAGGTAAAGATCTTGCATTTCTTTGCCATATTCAACAGATGTGTCAGGGAAAACAGACTTAGACATCTATGCTTAAACATAATACTAAAGTACTGGAGGTTTATATGTTTATTTCATAGCCAATGACTGACTGTTACAACCTGTATGTTGTTATTCACATCCCAGGTTTTCTGCTTGTGATCACTTTCATATGTAGTTTGGAGTTCCTGCACTTGGCACTGTGATGCCATCTCTCATCCTGCTGTAAATGGTTTTGTTTCACTTTTGTCTGGGATAAGCCCAGAAAAATGTATATGTGCACATCTTAGGCTTTAAAAACTGTTTTCTTTTAACATAGGTTACTATGAAAGCTTGTTTTGGAATTGCACTATGAAGAAAATGTCCACTTTTGAGGTTTGGGTGACAGGAAAATGCTCAGCTTAAAAAATAGAGAGACCAGGCTCACTCTGCAGCAGGGTGGTGAGGCTGTGGATTCATTGTTTTTCCCTAATCAAGAAAGACAAAAGAGATGCAGCATTTTGTAATCAGAAGTAGAGCATGTGTCCCTGTTCCATCACCTTCTGCAACTCTCATGACAAGATGGGTGCTGAATTCTGTGACCCAGTTATTGTGTATGGGCCGGCTGGGCCCTGCCTCCTACATACTTGCTGAAAAGTTGTGATGTTTCTGAGTTTCTGTACAGACAGAATAGAAATTTTAAAAAAATCTAAAGCCTGTTTCCAAAATCCTGGGCAAAATTACTTCCCACCAAAATTTTGTAAATGCTTGAACATTTGCTTCTTTTTTAGGACTGATGTAATTCTTAATCTTCTGGGATATTTAGCCACTATAATAAAAAGAGAGGTAATGGGGAACATAATGAAGTGGCTTCTCCATTAAAAAAAAAAAAAAAGTAAAAATACTAATTTTGGTTTGAAATAGAGGTGCTTGAAGGAGGACATGAAAGATAATTATAAATACTGGGAGGAAATTAATAGGAAATTATTTATTAATGATTTTGAGAATTTGGGGTACTGAACACAATGCAAAAAATGCTTTGTACTTGACATAAGTTATAGAACTTATCTTCATAACATATTGTGAAAAGTCAAAATAAAAAGATGGGTTCAACAAAGAGCTTTGCAAATCTGTCAGTATTAGTGGTGATAGTTCAGAGTCAGTCTTACCCAGGTCAATGCTGTGCTGCTGATTGGTGGAGGAGGAAGTAATTTTTACTTGTGTCATCATCAGTGTGTAGTAGATACTCTGTGCTGGCTCTCCTGAAGATAGGATTCTGTACTTTGTGGACTGTCACTGTGGCTAAGTATTGAGTGGTTTGGGGTGTTTCCTTAGGTACTTTTTTATCTCCTATTCAAAGTTGGCTGTTGAGCAGGAAGGTGGTGTCATGCCTTTGCCAGCAGTGGGGAAATGTGAATTGTGGGCTTGGGTCACCAGATTATCAATGACTTGCTTTCATATTGAGGACACAAAGCTGACTTTCCATCTGTGTGCACATTATTCACAAGTGGATCAAAAAGCAGTGAAACAGAGACAGAGTAGTGGTGGCAGTGATTACAGATACATTCTGGATTAGTAGAAACTTAAGTGACTGAAAATAAGTGCTAGGTATTGATAATTTTATACTAAAATACAAGTCAGTTAATTTTCCCAGTGGTTTTTTTCCTAAACTTCCTTTTCCATAAAGTATCACATCAAAGTGGTCACAGAAAAATTGAGATCAAGCATTTCCATGTGGAATGGAATGGAATGGAATGGAATGGAATGGAATGGAATGGAATGGAATGGAATGGAATGGAATGGAATGGAATGGAATGGAATGGAATGGAATGGAATGGAATGGAATGGAATGGAATGGAATGGAATGGAATGGAATGGAATGGAATGGAATGGAATGGAATGGAATGGAATGGAATGGAATGGAATGGAATGGAATGGAATGGAATGGAATGGAATGGAATGGAATGGAATGGAATGGAATGGAATGGAATGGAATGGAATGGAATGGAATGGAATGGAATGGAATGGAATGGAATGGAATGGAATGGAATGGAATGGAATGGAATGGAATGGAATGGAATGGAATGGAATGGAATGGAATGGAATGGAATGGAATGGAATGGAATGGAATGGAATGGAATGGAATGGAATGGAATGGAATGGAATGGAATGGAATGGAATGGAATGGAATGGAATGGAATGGAATGGAATGGAATGGAATGGAATGGAATGGAATGGAATGGAATGGAATGGAATGGAATGGAATGGAATGGAATGGAATGGAATGGAATGGAATGGAATGGAATGGAATGGAATGGAATGGAATGGAATGGAATGGAATGGAATGGAATGGAAAAGTCTGTTATCCATTGGTTCCAATTTGTTCTGGAAGAACTGAAAAGATAGCTGTAGAGTGTGCAAGAGGGTGACAAGGTTTTGTTCAGCCTTTCTTCTGTACACACCATGTGATGGCAATTGGGACAGGTGATTCCCAGACAAAACCATTAATTGTTGTTTTATTAGCTGCAGTTCAGACTTGATGATGGCTAACGAGTGCCTAAAGAGACAGTGTGGGTGTCTTACACTCACTAAAATAATATTTTAAGTATTGTTTTAAGAAATTTTCATTCCTACAGGCCAATTACAGCACCACTGATTTGTGACAAATGAACCTGACTTCTGAATGACAGCTGAGTCTCTCTACACAACTAAAAATACATAGATGAAAACATTTAGAAAGTGGAGAGAGGTCTGGTGGGGTCATTAGGTGAGGTGTGCCTTTTTATGATCTCAGCAGAACATTTTATGTTGCTTCTATGAACTGCTAAAACAAAGTTTGTTGTATCATTAACTGAATTACCTGAAATACAGAAGATTGGGACAGCTGCTTCTAAGGTACTAAGGAAAGTTATAGCCCTCAAAATACTGGAATATGCCTGTGTTGAAGACAAACTGAGTAAAGGAGTGTTTTAATGCCTGGCATAGCAGTGAGAAGGAAAAAGGGAGAAGGAAAAAATTCTTTCCAATAATTAATGTCTATATCTGCTTTATAAGGGTGACTGTTCAACATGTAAAATGTTTATTTGTTTTTGAGTGTACTTGAGATTGTTCTGTGATATAAACGTTGTGTTGACAGAAAAATCTAGTTCTTTTTGAGTAGCCTGTCCTCAATGCAGTGTAGGAATCTTGTCTTGCAGCTGAATTCTGAACTTCCCCCTTCCCAAGAAGGGTTGTTGGCTTAGTGGGGAGATACTTGATTCATAATAAAACAACCATCAGTTCTGTTTTCATTCTACTCTGTCTTCAAAATGAAATAAAAGTACAGTGGAACATATGAATGTGGTTGAATGTAGGAGCAAAAGACATACAGTGATTCTGTTTCTGGTAACTGGGAAGTGTTATCTTTGGGGTTTTTTTTGGGGGGGGGGTCAAAGTGGCAAGGTATTTGTTCTTTTTTTGCGATGTTTTTAGAGAATTATTTAAAACAGAAAAAATGTGATATAGGATTACTTTAAACAGGAACATGATACAATTATTTTAGGAATCATTTGTCAGTAGATATATAGATGTTTCTGTCCCATGCTTATATAAGTAGTCTGATCCCATCTTTAGGAGTAAGCTGATCTGTCTACTTGCAAAACTAGAAATGATGCCTTTTATTTCTCTCACAGTTAACTGTGAAAGCATTTTAAGAATGTGGATAATTTCACTCTATCAGAGAGGCTGACGTATTTTTTTACTTAATATCAGCAATTGACTGGAAAACAAGTGCATCTTTGAACAGGAGTGAACAAGTATGTTTCCTTCCTGTTCAGAGAATTCAGGCTTCCACTGCTGGTATTAAAATACAGAAACTGTAGCTTGAATGGAAACTCACAACAGGTCATGGTTTTGTCTGTATTACACTCTGATAATTAAAAAAATTAAGTATTTCTTATTTAGGTCATGTGAACTTGCTGAAGACAATATGACATTTTGGTCCCTAGAAGGTGCATGATAGGGTATTCCAAAAGCCCTTATAACCAGGGGACTTCTTAGTTTTACTTCTTTGAAGTTTCTGTTGCAAATTCCAATCCTGTGGTGGGAATGGGGACTGCAGTAGGATTTCTTGGGCAGCCTTTGCTTCTCTGTTTGGTATATGCTTCCGTCTGAATGAAAGAATTAAAGAGCTTTTGAAATAATAGCATATAGAGTACATATAATAGCATAGAGAGTACATTCAGTTTCTTAATGTTTTCCTGCACAGTGCTTTTTTCGATGTGTAAATCCAGTGTTGCTCCCTCAGGTCATCATTAACTTGTTTGTGTATTTGAATTAACTAACTTGGCAGCTGCCCAGCACCTCCTGCAGATTAGTAAGAGCAAGTTTCACCTTGTTTTTTTTGGTCCTTTCATGACTTTACATGTGACATTCTTTCTGTTAATTGTCCATGACTAGTTTTTTTCTGAGCTGGTATTTTAAAGAAGACATGTGGTTTCTTGAAAGTGACAGTTTATTGTGCCTAAACAAACATTGATATAGATCTCCCTGTTCCTGTGGTGTTAGGTTGATGTGTGTCTTTTCTCCTGGAAATACAAGAAAAAAATTTGCATTTTCTCATCCAGTTAGGAAAGATTGTCCTTTCTAGTGCAAGGAGAGCTGAAAGATTCATACTAAAGTTTTGGAATATCCGTGTATTGTTTAGGAGCGGGCCGGGAAAATGTTGTCTTTTTATGTTTCAGATGATACCGTGTTTCACATATTCTGCTGAGCTGGTTTTGCATCCATGGCCTGCCAAAAATATATGAGCTGAGAAGGCCCTTAAGGATATGTAGCAGAGCCGGTAGTGCCAGTTTTTGTGTGGTCCAAGTGTTGTGCCCTCTTGCTGCTGTCTCTGTACCTGGTGGTAAATGATTGCTGCTGCTTGCTGAGCACCAGCCACAAGGATTTGTGCAGGGTTTCAGAAAGCCCCGGTTTGTTCAGCTCCTGAGCCATGGAGCTGTTGATTGCTTGCCATGGTAATGTATGTGGATTTTGTGTTAAGACTGATTTCTTAATCAGGGATAGCTTTTTCTTCACAACAAAATTTGAAAGAATATCAGAAGAATAGTTGTCAGGTGCTCTAAAATGGAGCAGTTCTGAGATTTGCACTTAGAGCTTCATTGAGTTCATTTTGTATAAATGTTTTGTTGGTCCTACGTGATACAAGGTGCTCTTTGAACAGATGTCTCAATCTCAGTTTTTGTCAAAGTTGTAAGACTACAGTAAGGCTAGGTTATTACAGCTATGGCAAAAGGTTGTGGGGAAGGGAAGGTCAGCAATTGTTACGGCATTGGAAACTGGAATGGAGAACTACATCGTGCTCCTGCCTCTGCAGCTGGGGTGTTCTAATGAGTTTAATCACATTTTAATTAGTGTTTCTAGGTAATTAAAAATTTTCAAGAGATGTTGCTAAATAGATATACTTGAGTTTTCAGTGTGTGTCTGGAAGCTGCCTTCCCGATATCCTGTCTGTCTGTTCCACAGAAGCTTAAGTTCATCCTAACTGTGGTGTTGCACATATAGGTGTTCACTAAACTGCCCTTAAATGTTAGATCATCTAAAAAGGGCACTACAGATTAATCAGGGCTCCTGACCTAAGGCCATCTGTGCCTTCTCTTCGAATCTGGGGATTAAGTACAACGATGCTCCCTTGCATATTTTGGAAATGTATGAAAACTGTAAAACTTCTATACTCTCTATAGTACAGAGAACTTATATGAGTCAAATTGTTTTGTAATAACCAGATTTTACAACAATTTGTTAGCATTTACTTGAAAATAAATTTCTAGATTCATATTTGCCCTGAATCATCTTTACCTTTTCTTAAGACATTCATTCATTTTAGTTAATGACACTTTTTCCTTGCAAAGATATACAATGTACTTCCATACATTTTAATATAAGCAGCTGGATAGCTTAACATGAATTTTTAAATTTTTTTTAACTTTTTCTTTGATAAGAACAAATGGAAACTTTTAATTTTTTAATATAATAATATTTTTTCTCTTAATTTCAGTGGAAGTAGCCAGTGAATAATTTTTGAATTGCAAGCATAAAGAATGTAATAAATAATTTAATATTTCAATTAAAATTCAGATGTGCATTCCTATGATAACACTTATCAGTAAATATGAATATAGCTTCACAAAAAAAAATACTAGCTTCCGTGATAATTTAGTGGAATACGTAATATTTGCAATCTTTTGAGAAAGTAGAATAAGCAGATCTTCCTGTCATGCTTACTTACATGCTTTCCTTTGTATACAGGAAACTGAAAACAACCATTCCTGTGTTGAAATTCTACTCGGTCACTTGGATTTTAGGCTAGTTATTGAATTGAACTATTGAATAATTTGAAATCAAGAATAATTTGAAATATTTCAATAATTTGAAATATTCTCTGCATATGTAAAAAGGCTGTGATACTATCCACGGCAATACTTCAGAAAACTCTGTCCCTTGGAACCTATTTTAATATATTATATTGTTAGACTTTGAAATTTAGACAATTCTATTGGATGAATATTTTTATCGGTTCTTACCTTTTGTCACTTTGGGCCACGATTATGTACTTAAAATAACAGGTGTCTTTTTGAAATGCACTTATCTTTAGATTTTTATTAAAAGTGAGAATAAACTTCTAAAACTTCTAATGTTTCAGTATCTTTTAGTGTATTGAGCACGTAGTGTATAAATGCAGAAGCAGCAAAAGGTCTGTCTTCAGAGCTGTGTGTGGCTGGTTTGTAGCAAATAAGGCCAGTAGACAAGACAGTAAAGCCAAATCTAGTACTCCGTGAGCATGAATTGTCCATGCAATGAGTGAGATGGGCTGTATTTTGGGCAGTGTGAAGACAGAGAATTACTACTTAAAACAGTAAAATACGGGCTTAGATGCAAGATACCTCCATGTTAACACAGACCATAGGTTGTTTCAGGTTTACTTGCTAGATTTTCATAGAAGGAGCCACCTTCCACTTCCAAGCCAGCTTTTATGGTGAGATTAGATATTGCAAGTGTCATGATCAAGATTTGGAAGTAAGGCTGATAACAAATTCTTTGGTCATAATTGCTTGCACTTTGTTTT
This sequence comes from Urocynchramus pylzowi, assembly GCA_013397555.1. Taxonomy (NCBI): domain Eukaryota; kingdom Metazoa; phylum Chordata; class Aves; order Passeriformes; family Fringillidae; genus Urocynchramus; species Urocynchramus pylzowi. Next base: position 420,227 of record VZRH01006481.1, read on the forward strand.
CAGGGATTCTTTTAACTCTCAATGAGACCCAGGGCAATTTTTCCCCCATTAGCTTCATACCCTTCTCCTCCCCCTTGCACACATAAAGACCATTTTGCAGATTGCCTTAAACCCACAGGCAAGGGTGGGTTTATTTGGGGCTGAAAGATAAGAACAGTGAAACATGCAGAACTGCTCATTGCAGACCGTCCTGCTGAGCCACTTCCTGGAGGTGGCTGTTTGTGTACAGCAGGGTGGCTGCTTTCTGGTGGGTCTTCTGCAAGACATGGTGATTGGGCTGGTCCCTGCTGGCTTCTGGCTGCAGGAATCAAGCTGACCAGCTGAATACTGGTGGGTTGTAAAACTGATTAGGTCCCAAAAAGCAAAGGGAGAAGAGTGGTAGCTAAGGTGGCTAGCTCAAACTCAACCAGTCTTGCATCTGTATCCAGTGTAGAACAGCACATTTCCATGCTTTTCATGGCTATGAAGAACTTACTGAGTGCCTAGTTGGTGTATTTTTAAATTCAGTTAACTACAGCTAGAGGCTTTGTTATTTTTATAGACCCTTCCCTCCCCATTTTTTTAAGTTCCCCTTCATACAGCAGTAATTTATTTTTCAAATACTTATGCATTTGCACATCGGTAACTGTTCCACAAGTGCCTGTGACATTATTAGTAACTAATCTCTGACATACTATAGATCTGATGGCTTTGGTATTAAAACTGATAGTGTTATCACAGGGTGTTTGGTGAGGCAGGTATTCTGCAAATCCTGTTCCTTCCTCTTGCCTGTGACTGTGGGGAGGTTAGAGGCTGGGCATGCCCACTGTAGTTTTTCTGTATTATTCAAAATAGCAGAACAAAAGAGATTTTTTAAAAATCACCTACCAATGCTCTGATTTTGGCATTGCTTTCTAACCTAGAGGTTCTAGTTCTGATTATTTTTTCAGTAAGTTTGTAGTTCATGAGGGCCTGAAGGGGTTTTGTGTGTGGCCAGAAGAGGAAGGAGATGAGCAGCTCTTATTCATCTTCTTTTGGTGACAATATGTAAGATACATATTCATCGCAGAAGCACACTCTACTGATCTTCAAAAAGGCTCTATTTCATTATTTACATGTACTTACTTGTATATTTTGTGTGATTAACTCCTGGGGTGGGGCTTGTTTGTTTTAAATTTGGTTATTATCATTAATCTGTTTGTTTCTGTTTATACTCTCTGCTTGAAATAGTGTGATGTGGTACTTAGGAAAAAAAAGTTATTTAGTATGCTGCATTTGTATCTACAAGCTATGAGGTTATGAGTCTCGTATTTCTACTTGTTTTCACAGTAGACAGCAGTGTGAAAAGAGTTAGCTTTCTTCTCTCTGCCACCTTGCTGTCTCAGCTAGGTAGGGGCGGGGCGGGGCAGGGCAGAGGCAAGAATTGCAGAGGAGACTTTGGTGACCAGTGGAGCTGACTTGGAGAAGCACAGCTTGGGCTTCACTAATGTGTTGCATATCAAAGTATTTAAAACAGAGTTATTTCAAAAGAAAATACTTTTTCTTTCTTCTGCTAATGTGTGTTTGACATTTAAATGAAGAGAAATTTTAATTTTGAAAAATTAATTTGAATCTCTAAAGTTTTGGTCCATTTGCCTAACAATAAAGACAGCTGGATGGGTGTTACTGTTCTCTGTGTTCAGTTGTTTCTTCCACTGGGCTGTTTGATTCAAGAATTTAGGCCACACTGAAAAACTCTTCCAGAGAGCTTATGTGCTTCTGGACTTCCATTTCCTTGCCACTCCCTGTGGCTGTTGCTGGCTATATTCCTTTCAGTTGAAAGGTGGTATTTTGTTTTGTTTCAGACTGGTGGGCTACATAATGATGAAATATCTTCTGGTATCCACTTAGTAATTTCTAGGGAATTAACTTCCAGGACCTAATGCCTGTTTAAGCCAGTTTATAATGTTATGAGTAACAATTACACTATTTGTGAAAATTAAGTAACATGTCAAAGCCCCCTTAGTATTCTTTAATCACACTGCCATACCTGAAATGAGCTGTGACAGTGATACTTTGGCAAATAATATACCATGAAAAATAGTTATACTCTAATATTTTCCAAATCTGAAGCCTACCGATGAGTGAGAGAAGAGTAGTTATGAAACTGCATGAAATTTATACTACATAATTATATTGCTGTACTGTAAAAGCTGACAGTGATGTGAAATTTGGCAGCAGACATTACTGCTGCTTTTGCCCTTCTTTTCATCTTTATGACTTTCCTTTCTTTCCTCCTTCACCACTCTAGTTGAAGGTCATAGAAGATGCAAAGGGAAAATTTTGAGCATCATTTTCCTCTATCATGAGGCCAGATTTCTTTGATGAGTAGATTTTGCTGTCAGTCAATTTTGTTTTCAAGCACAGAGCATTAGTTCAAGAATATTATGGTTGTCAAATGAGAAGTTACATAGACCAGATGGCTAATTGGTTGCTGGAATATGATGATGCTAGGTCTTATATTTCTGATTAAGCTGAGAGCTGTGTTGGAAATGCTAATACAGTCATCAGTAAGGAGCGGAAGAAATTATGGAGAGGAAGCTTCATTTCCTTTGAAAAGAAATACAGAATGTTGTCACTTTTACCATATAGAAAATAAAACCATATATTAAAGTTGATATATATATATCAAAGCATTGGTTAGGGAACCTGGAAGGCTGAGAATTTTGATGAAAATAGAATAAAGGTATGTGAATTGGGAAACAAGTGCTTACCTGGAACTTAAACCATTGGGAGAGGCAAATATGTGATTTCCTAAATACGTGAAATTATGTCTTACATTTTTGACATTTTTTCCTCTTCAAACTAGCATGTGCTTTCACAGATTGACTTCTTTCAGTGGGTAAAAATTTCTTGGACATTCTTTACAGGACTTAGAAATAAAAATAATGACTGGCTCAGTCTTGGACATTTTAACTGAACAAGAAACACAAGTTCTCCAGGATTAAGGTGTGTTAGTTCAGTTGTAAACCAGGCATTTCACATGTATGTGTAGTTTGAAGAGAAGTAATTTAGAAATTTGCCATAGCGATAACTTTTAAATACCTAATCACTTTTATTCCATGAATATTCCCTCAACCTAGAAAATGTTACTGGTATCACAGTGATGATTGTGGTATAATGAATGTGTTCTGATAGAGCACTATGAAAACTTGTGTCTTGTCCCCTCTGACTTTTTGGTTGTCCGCTCTTACTTTGAGTAAATACTGCCTTTATAGTATGGAAACAGACCACAAAATCTGTGAAATATTTTTTTATTTATTCTGATTAGAAAAGGAGAAAAAGAAGCACTTTATTAATAGCTATTCTACATTGAAATGTTTTAAAAAACACCACCTTCATAAAAAGATGGATTGGCAAAGTCTAACTGTGGAAATATTCTGCAGTAATAAATTGCAAATATTTGTTTTAGTTAGCATTTCTCCAGTTTCCGAACTTCCTTAAAATTACCAAAATCCCATCCCTCATTTCTTGTAATTCCAGTTTATTCAATTTAGAAATAGGAAGAACACCCTTTGCTGTTAGGAAATTCAGTGGGGTTTTGTACCCATTGTGTTATTGTTTATAGATCATGTAATTTCATTTCTTAAACATTTTGCAGGCAGTTATTTCAGTAATGTTGTGTATGTAATGTGAAAATGATCACTTTTCTAAGGAGGGGAAATAAAACAAATATTAACGATTTTTTTTAACAATATCAGTCACATATAGTTAGAGCATTATATATACTAAAGTTTCATATTAGATTCTTCTTCTTAAGCAATCAAATGCAGACCTGTGCATGGCACGAGATGAGAAGAACTGCTTTGTTATTTCCAAAGACAAGATGAAATCCACATTGACTGATTTGAAAAGTGCAGGAGCTCCCTCTCCTGGCTTAGAGCGCTGTAAGTTGCAAGCTTCTGGAAACGTTTTCAATTTATCACATTTAAAAAATACCTTATTTTAAATACTTACCTGTAGAGATGTTTTTCTGGTATCTTAAAAGTCATGGTAAAAATTTGATGCCCATTTGGATTCTGCTCTGAATGCAGTCTGTGTTTCTGCCGCTTGGCTTTGTACCCCCATCGGCAGCAGATGTCCTCTCTTGTCGGTGTGGTCATGCTGGAATGGTCGTGACAGCAACATTTAACTTACTCTTTAAGTTGCAAATCCAATATGTCCCTTCATTAAGCCCCACCCATGCTTTTCACAGCTGTTAAGAGTAATGTGAGTTGTTGATGGTCATTTTGTACAAAGCCCTGTAAATCATCCTATGTTAGAAAAAAGTTTTTTAAAAAATTAAAACGTTTTACAGTTGATGTATATAGAGTGACTTCTTTCCTCCCCTCCCATCCATCGAGAGAGCAGTAGGAGAGAGAAGGCCTCCTCTGTGTTTGTTTATTCAGTCATTCTCCTTTCATAGCCTTTTGAGTGTTGGAATTCATCAGAGAAATTAGATGGTTTTGTAGATACTTAAATATGGTAAGGTCTTTTATACAACATCATTCTCAAGTGTAGGAACTTGACTTGAAAAGGCAGCACTGGAGATCCATCTCTTACCGTAGCAATTTAAAAAAGCCCCAATCCAAGCAAAAAACCCATTTCTGAATTCTGAGAATTCAGGTTGATTAAAACATGTATTTAACTCATCTCTATCAGTGTTGTACCCTTAAATCATCTATCAGAATAGGAGCCAAGAGTGCCAAATGAGCCCGAGCCCCTGTTCTGTTCATATCTTACCATCTCAAGGATACTAATGCAAGGAGCACACATTGGTAGGTACTGAAAAAGACCAGTTACTTTGAAGTGACTAGAGTTTTTGTACCTGAAGTAGCTTCACTTAGCTAAACTCAGTTACCTGCCCTTTCTCTGGTTTTTTTTGGCTTTGTTTTTTTTGTTT
>VZRH01006481.1:425218-551796 GCA_013397555.1 Urocynchramus pylzowi
GTGTGGTGTGTTTTTGTTGGGTTTTTTTTTGTTCTGTTTTTAAGCTTTTCAATTCAGAGGGAAGATTGACCTCTGGTTACACCCTGTTATAGGTGTATAAGGGAGTATATGACATGCATGGGAGCAGTGCACAGTCCTCTATTAACTTCTTCAGTGCTATTAGGGAATTTTCAATGACAGCAGAAGAAAACATTTTACTGTAGAATAGTTCTGCATTGCATCATCAAAACTTCTGTATTCACAATATCTTATTTTGCAAAGCACTACATTTTTAAAAGATGTTTATCCACTTTAAATTAGCTACACTTGCTGGCACAGGTATGCTTACTGCTTCATTTAGCACCTTTGTCATTTCCCAGTAAACTTCAAGATATGTAAGTTGGAGAGGACCAATGAATAACAAAAAATGCTAAAGGTTCACTATCAAATTGCTTAACTCTGATTTATACCGTTTCAGACAAGGAAAACAAAGAATAAAACAACTTCGGTATTTCTAGCAAATGCCAAAATAGAATCAATGCAGCATTGTTCACCTAGTTAAAATTCCAAAACCAGGAAGTGCAAACATTAAGTTTCCAACAGCAACATTAACTTGGACTCTTTGCATATCCTGTATTTTCCTGGTATGCATTAAGACTTAAAGCAATGTATTAAAGCTGTATTAAGTGAGTTAAACAAGAAAAACAGAAAAAAAAAAGTCTTCATGTAGGTAGTACTGCCAAGTTTAGTTCTGTTAGCATTTGTGTTTATTGACCTTTTATAATTTTAAATTATTTTCTTCATAAAGATTGACTATGGTTCCTTGGCCAAATGAAGTGAAATCTGAGAGCTTGTCTTCGCTGCAGTGTGAACTTGACATAGAGTTTACCCCTTGCCTTAAACCTGACTCTTCATCCAGCAGTATCTCAGATTTGAATTAAGTAATTTTAAGTCTTGGAAATATGACTTGAACCTCAGAGGCACTCTGATTACTGTGGGAGTATTACTTGGGCTATATAGGGTGGCAAGACAAAACTTAGAATTAATTCCAGTTGATATGTTTTTTGCTAATTAAATTTCCACATAACTTAAGTGTGCAGAGTGACTTGACTCATAGAGTAAATCAGACTTGAAGATGGACTCTTAACTATATCTCATTTGAATTCTAATGAATAATTTTGTAAGCTATATATATATTATTGGTTCCAAAATTTTTAGAGTATTGCAGTTGCCTGTAAGTAACTGAAGACACAGGAGAGTCCTGCTCTGAGGGTGGTTCCATCCTGGAGATGGTACAGAGCTGCAGGCTGACAGACCTTCCTATGTGGATGGTCCTGTCTGCAGCAGCTAACATTTGCCACACGCTTTAGGCTTCTTGCCTGTTTGAACTCGGCTAATCCATGTTCTAGAAGAGAGGGAAGAGCCTTAAAGGAGGTATTTGGAGAGTAGTAAAGCAAGGATTTGCTGGTTAAAAATAGATTTGGAAACTGACTCTAGGTTTAGAAAGCAATGGTGTGACAATCATTCGCATTTTCCCATGTGAACAGTGGTGTAAAAGATCAGTGGGGTGAGAGTGGAAATGGAGACAGGAGAAAGTGAAAACAGTAAGGGAAGTAAAAGTAAAATGTCAGGAGATGGGAATATTTATAAATAGAGGGGGTAAAGGCCAAGTTCATTGCTGGAGGTTCTTGTATTCATGACAAGAATAGTGAGTACATAGCAGTGTCATAAGGGAAAAGGTAAAATGAATATAGATGTGAAGCAAGAAACTGCAATGTAGAATTTGGACAGCAAAATCTAGGCAAAATGACTAGGTGACAAGTCATACAGTGGCTTTGATGCAATGGTGCTGCCAGAGTTTGCCAAGAAGGAAGAGGGGAGGGTATGCAGTCAGGAGAAAGCTTTCCAGTGGCATCTGGAAGTTAGATGGAATTAGGAGAATTCAAGAATGAAGGATGGTCACGGGGAGCTTTCAGGGAAGACAGAAGACTGCAAGAAGTGTCTGGTATGCTTGATGTACCAGCAGTGCAAAGGCACTGGAATGTGTCATTGATTGGCTATTGACCTTCACCTTTCTTTTCTTCTACAAACTTAAAATCACAGAAAAGTTTGGCTTTCAAAGCTTGTAAACTGATGAAAGTCAAACACTGACTTCCTCTCATTAGCTGTCTGTCCATGTGCAATACTGTTTTTACTATGCAAGTGTACACATTAAGGAATATTTTTGGTACTTATGCTCAAGATGCAGCTAATAAATTACCATTTAATAAATCAAAATGTTTTTCAAAATTGAGCTAAAGGTGTACTGTCCACACTGCTCACTGAATTTTAAAACTTCACATTGAAAAAAGCAATCTGAAACTGATTAAAATGAAAATTGTTGTAGTGGGGTATTTTCTTGGATAAAAACACATACTAAGAAAGTGCGGTTTATTCTGATCTTGCTCTCAGAAAATAAACCACGTGCTTAATTATTACTTCATTTCTTTTCTTTACCCATCCTTTAAAAAAAATCATCACATTTTGACAGAGGAGGATTATGGAAAATTATGCTGAACAAAGGAGAGGTGTTCAGAAGAAGAGTTAATCTGAAAGAGAAGGAGTGATCAAAAGTTCTACGATAAAATTTGGAAGCATTGTAAAATATCTGTGCCTTATTTGACTCTAAAGGCATTCAAAATTTTGAGTTTGAAAAATAACATTCTGACATTGGAGGAGGTATTTCTGAGTTTGAAATAGTAATTTGAATACTTACATAATTGTGGGGATGATTTTTGCATATTGCTGTTTAACAGACCTGAGAATTGATGCATAGATGTTTTGTTGGACTGTGATGTAAATAATGCTGGTGACGCTAATATGTGGCTAAACTATTTAAGTCAATTAGATATTTACTAGTTTCTTTAGGATGTCCTTAATCCTGGTTTTACTTCTATCACAGATTTCCCATCCACTTTTGTAAATGTGGGCTCAAACTGCATTATAATACTATTAAAATGTGAAGTATATTTCTAAAATTGGAGTTGCAGAACTCCTTGGTGCAAAACATTTCTTAATTGTTTGTTAGGGAATGTTTAGGTTAATGGATGACTCATTGCAGTAAGTTTTGCTGAACTCTCATATATAGAAAAATTGCCAATTTTTTCAGTATTTTGGGGGTCAGTAAGGTTTGTAATTTACTGTAGGTAGTTACATTTTTCAAACAGACTGTCAGGAAACACTGCCAGAACAAAACTATTTGTGCAGGTAATTAATGGAGAGGCTGTGGTACCTGCTGACAGCTATTTTCCAAGGAAAGGAATGGTTTGCAGCTAGGGGAAAAGTGTTAAAAGTGTGCCCAAACCAGTAACTCAAACTGAAAGAGCAACCTTTGATCTGAGACATAGTTTAGGTCACATTTTAATGAATAGCTTTATTAAACTAGTATATTAAACTAATATTATTCTGTCAGTTGGTACATTTTATTTGCAGAAAATTGGATCTGTCTAAGGGTATTGGACATCTACAACAGTGATGCTGGTTAAAATTAAACTGGTAGCTTTAGTGTGTTTATTTAAAGGAATGTTTTCATGCATTTAAAGGAATGTGTTCTATTCAAACACTGACATTAAAAATCTAAATCTGGACAGAGCTCACGTAGGGGTTTTTGTGTTAAAGACAGAGAAGGTGCAGGTTGCAAAAAGCCTTGCCTGTATTTTAATATTGGTACTTATTAAACATATTTCACGTTTAGCATGGCAGTGTTTTCCGGCTGCAAGGAACTTTCTAAAACTTAAACTGTAATACATCATAATATATAAATAAATAACAATATTGCCAACTTTTTAATATCTTAATATATTCTATATTTTATTTCTGTTTTTTTCTATGTTGTATTGACTCATTGAAAGAATTATTTTACAATTGTATTCAGAGAGGGTTTAGATAACAGTATCTAGATAAATGCTCACTCCAGACCATGAAGGAATATTATGGAGGAAGACAGTCTGAAAAAGGAAAATTGTGATACCAGTTTCAGTGTTGCTATTGGAGTTGTTAAAGAAAGTGAGATTTTTCCATTGACAGGATTACTCTTGTCAGGAGGAGAAACCTGTCTTTTGCTGAAGTTGTGAAGGAATAAAATTGTACACTGTGCTCTTTTCCTTCTGCCTGTCTTCTGAGCCCTTTGAACAAACTCAGTCAAACATGAGAAGATTTCCCCCATATATGAGCTTCTGGCAGGTTTTTGAAAATGTGTGGTCAGGTAGTGATTGAAGTTGTGTGTTTTCTGTTACTAATCCAGCAAGGGAAGTGTTTAGTTAGAAGCTCATCTTTGAAGAGGAAGAGAAGAAAATTATATAGGTCCAAACATGTAGCTTAGACACCAGTCAGGGGGGCCACTCACTGGAAATAAGCCTGATTTTGTTATGGTGTTGATCAAACTGCTGGAAATAGCCAGCACTTACTGATGGGGTAGTAATTTCTACTGTCTTCGTGTTTTTCAGTACATTACTTCTTAAATACTCTCTCTTTTTATTCCTTGTAGTCAAGGATTTAATAATTTAGGTAATCTCTTTTTTTTTTTTTTAATCTGTAAAAATTTTCCCATAAGTAGAGACCAGAGAGATCTCTCTCCTGATGCACTGACTTCACAGTCAGATTTGAGCCATGGAAGTAGAAGTCACACTACAAGATAAAATTATTTTAGAAGTATTTTTTTCCAAACTGCTGTTTGTTAAAGATGTAACCACAAATGTATAAATGAAACGCCAAGCAGTTACTCATTTTCAGTGGATGCTTAAAAGTGCCTAAATTACCTACTGTTCTCAAAGCCTTTCCCAAAGTGAGGCTCTTTCTAACAAATCTATGGTGTAACCTAAATAAAATGGATAACACTGATAGAACATTATAGAGAAAACTATGCAGAAGCCTTTAATTTTTCTTATGGCTGAAGACTGATATGATGACAAGACCATGAGAAAGATAGTGAAGGCAGCTGTTGGCCTTTTCAATTTGGTGCAGTCCATGTTTTCTGTGTTGGTGTATTACTTAATAACATTTGGTAGTTGCCATAGATATTTCTGGGGTTTTTAAGTGGACTTCATAGAGAGAGATATTCTTGTGATAGTTTTAATTTTCATTACACACACAGCTGAGCGAGTCAGAGGTAGCTTCTTGCTTCTGCAGCATCTTTGAAGACCCATCATGTTTATGCACATGTCCTCTATGCAGTAATTCAAGTTGAAGATTTCTTGAAGTTTCCTTTTGCCAGCAAGTATGTACTGCCTGTAGGGGCGGCTGAGCAGCTTTGGAAGCCTGTCAGGAGCCACAGGCGGGTTCCAGTAGCCTGTCGGAGACTGTGTGATTAAGGAGGTGAAACCTTCTTCAGAAGAGTTTAAGAATTCACTAGATCCCCTTACATTACAGCTTCCAAAAGAGTTGACCACCATTTTCAATTCAGATTTTGTCTACTGAAACAAATTTACTTCTCCCAGTCTAGAAACACCCCCCCTTGGCAATTTCCTGTGCTCACTGGGTTTTGGAGTCTTGTATACATGTCTGTAGTCACTCAATTACTTGAGGCCCCATAATGAATACAAGACTGACTGGCTGTCAAATTTCCTGTCTCCACATGAAATCTCTATCTGGTAGTTTGAATACCATTTGCAGACATTCTGGTTTAGTCCTGGAAATCAAGGTTATAGTCGTCATAATTGTAGCATCCTTTAGAAAAATACGTTGAATGTTTCTTGTATCAAACAATCTGGGTTTGTGTCCCATCCCCAGCCTGCCCACCTCCTGATTAGTAGCATTGCTATGTTCATACTTTTTATGTTTTTATCTGTCATAAATTAATCAAAAATCTTCAGTCTGCTTTTCAAATGTAAAGAAAATCAATTTATATTCATTAAAGTTCCAAAATATTGAGTAACTTGTAAAATACCCTTTCAGAAATAAATATTATGGAGTTTATTGAGGTTTGTGTGGGAAGTCTGAGGTAGAACGAAGACTTCATGTCTCTGTCTCCAACTGCATGGTGCTTGCCATAAGCTCAAATTTGAATTAGCTTTTCTACCTCATCTTTTCTTGAAAAATGAACTTGACTGAAATAAAGTGTATGCATGACTGATGGAGTCACTTCAATTCAAAAGCAATAGAGGATGCTAGAAAGAAGCTACTAAAGCTGAAATTATGTGGAAGGCCATTCATCTTGGCACTCTGCAGCTGCCTCCCACCTGCTTGCTTGATCTGCCCGACCTCTGCCTGTTCTTACCAGTCCTGTATTCACAACGTGAGTGATCGTGAACAAGATTTATCCCTCATCCTTTGCTAAGGGGCCTCTCTTACATGTGGGATATGCAGAAAAATGGTTCCCTTGGAGAGCTGTAATTCTAGAATTTTGCCGTTTTGGAGAGTGCTTCTTGGGAGGCTTCTGCCCCACTCCTGGCCTTGTGTAACCGGGGTGCATCACCCTGGTGAGTAACGTCACTGCAATGACCTTGGTGGTGACGGTGACCAGAACTGTCTGGCTTGCTGACCCTGCAGTGTGTGGGAGCTTTTGGAAGACAGGAGAGCATTTCTGTGCTTTTTACAGCTGAGGTTTATTTTTTTCCCCAATACCTGCCGTTCAACCAGAACGCCTTAAACTAGAGATGTCTTTCATTATGCAGATAAACACAGGCAGAAACAATTAAAATTATGCGTTTTGTTATTTCATCTTAATCCGTTTTTATTAAAATAATTAAAAGCAGAAGCAAGGAAGGCACGTGTTGCCTCGCGAGGGGCTCCTGCCCGCCGCGTGTGGGGAGCGAGGCGGGCGCGGCGCCTCCCGCGGCCGCCAGGGGTCAGGCGGGAGCCGTGAGGGGCCGTGAGGGGCCGGCCGGGCGTCGCTGTTTCCACGCGGCGGGTGCCAGCAGAACCCGATACGGTGCGATCTATAGAAGCAAGGAACAACTGGAATAATGAAATTTCAAAAATAAGCCCTTTTTAAAGGCTGGTTGTAACAGTTCTGCTGGGTATTGTAAATGCCTCAGGTGCACTTGATACTGCTGTTACGTTCCTGGCCCTGGCTCCTAATTTTTATGGAAAGATGGATTGAACTTCAATTTAGGAATATTCGGTAATCCCTCTCAGGACATACTGTAACAGCTGGTATTTCTGTGTTGCAGCAAATCGATTCCATACAGCAGTCAGCAATGCCTATGGCTGGGCTCCGGCAAAAACTTCCAAAGCATTTTAAATGAAGTCAGCCAAAGAAAATAGCATCATCACTGCAAAAATGTAGCTTAATTTGCACGTTAGGAAAAAAAAAAAATCCCCATCCCATTCCAGCAAAATATTAAGCATTTTACTGGTAAGGATTTCATCAGGTCATTTATTTTTCATTAATATATATTTAGGATCAGGGGGCAATAACTTTATGCTGTATATAGGTTTCTTAAATAATGAGGAGCTTGATTTTTTTTTTTACTGAATGATTTACTGTGAAATAAAGAAAAATAAATTGATGGAGTTGAAATACATTGCATATATGTAGATCAGCAAGATTTTCTTCATTTTGCAGTGAACTCTTTTTAAGGAATCTGAATTTCTGGTTAATAGTAATGTGCTTATAATGAGAATACCTTGTTTAGTTGGTTTTGGTTTTTTTCTGTTTTATTTTTTTTTCTCTTTAATAGATGAAAGTACTTTAAGTCGCATATAAATCAAAGATGTTGCATTAGTAATCAATAATTTTGTTTTAACCAGTTTCTTACACATGTTAAAGTAAAAATGCCTGTATCCTTCATACGGCTGCTCTGATGTGCTCGCGCTGGGGACTGTCACTGAGTTTGGGACAGGACTCCTTTATGTGTTAAACAGAAAACAAGCAGAATTAATGTAAAGTGAATATGTTCCTTGTTAATTGGTACAATGTGTCCTTGGCTATGATGTCTTTTTTTTTTTTTCCTGTTTTAAACTGCACCCTGGCTAGCTTTGCATATAGATGTTTTACAGCTCTTGTCATCATAAGATGAGCTTTCACTCTGGAATACTTAATTTCCTTATCCGTGCTTTAAATATTAAGTTAATGGACTTTTGTGCTGATTTGATGAATGTCACAATATTTTTTTGAAGCTGATTTTTTTTTACTGAAAACTTCTTTTCTTCATAAACTTCTATAATTAAAAAAAATCCTAAACCCCTGAACAATCTTAATAGATAAGCTTTTAGGTTTTTATTTGGTCCTTTTCATCACAGAAGTTGTCCAGGGAGGTAATGTCTGCTGTATTTGCCTTCTTAACCAAACCACCCAGATTCACTGGGTAAATGCCTAGGGGATGTAACAAACCCCCATACTTAAAAAAACCTGCCAGACTATTTAAACTGGAGACTTATGCCTGGGGACAAGTGAGCACCTAACTTACATCTAATAACTGCTTTAAAACTTACTAAATAAAATCTTGTGGATGGCCCCTTAGTATGCTGCAATATTTTTAGCCATATGGAGATATTTTTTTCTCAGTGAAAAACAAAATTTTGAACAGCATACACTGTTTACAGCACCTGTATATCACTCTTCCACAAGACTGTTGCCAAGTTAAAATGGGTCCAAAATATGCACTTTAAGAGCCAACATGACTTCAAAAGTCATTCTGATTAATATGAATGTGTTTTAAAAAAACCAACAAAAACCAAACCAGCAATAGCAGCGGCAAAATGCTCTTCTATTTGTTTATTTTCTTTTGCTAAGGCAGAACTATGCTGCTTTCTTCCTTCAAGGATCCTTTTTGTTTACTGAAATCTGGAAAAGAAATCCTTATTTTCTGGTAGCTTCTACTTCCCCCTCTCCCTTTCTTCTCCCTGCGAACACATCTGTCCCTGCCCTGCTCTAAGTAGACATTTGCTGTCTTAACTTGGAATTTCTTTTCGTACGTTTGCGTTCCAGTTTCATATTTTAACATACTTGAATACAAATGCCTTCACTTCTATTTGAAATTAATTTTGTTACATGTACTCTGAATTTTTCTCAAAGTGGTTAAAAGAAAGACCCAAAATTTACTATCAGTAGACCTGTACAGTTATTACAAAATATGTGTTAAAAAAACACCGACTTTGTCGTAATGAATCACAGAAAAATCCCTTACATGGTAATGGCTCCATCAACTCCACGAATCAAACTGCTATTTACCTTAGAAAAGTATTTGCTCCAGTCCCACTTTTTACAACTTCAGTTAAAATTTAGATTATATTTCCATATTGCAAACAAAAATCTTAAATGACCTGAAAACAATTGAAAGGAGGTTAAATAGAAACACTGAATGAATTACTGTGCTAGTAAGCAATTTTATTTTCCTGAGATAAGTAGTAGAAAAATTTGAATGACTTCAATTATTCACAGTTTTAATAAAATACCCCTAGTCTTTATTTCCAAAATGCCTGACATGCTGGAGTTAAAGAGTATAATTTACACAAGAGAAATGTGTTAACTTATCTTTAATGCAGAATGAGATTATAGACTAGACTGAGGAAAACAAAACTTGTTTCACCTGGAGGAAACAAAAATCTTAACAGTCATAAATAAATACCTAGTGCTTGGTTTTGAGAATCTTAAATAAAAGCTTATTTCATGATAATAATTGGATTTGATTAGCTGTAGCAATATACAGTTTAACAATGTTCTTAATTGTAAAATTCTATTTCTGTTCTTTCTAGGAGAAGCTGGGAGATAACATAAATCTTTGTAGACAACTTGGCTGCAAGCAGTTAAACTGAAATAAACTTCTGCCTTCTGGCTGCAGCGCTGGTTTGAGGTTTCTGCGTGACGCTCTGCAGACTAAATCATGCCAGCGTTATCTACTGGATCTGGAAGTGACACAGGTACGCAGGCCAAGCAGGGGCCGTGTTTCCTCCACATCTTACTTGTTAAGTCTGTATTTCAAGTAAGATAATTAATTATGGTCTCACCAGATTTTTAATTTAAGACTTAAAACATAACCTTTTCTCCCTGAAGTTAATTTAGATACATGAAACATCACAGATAAAATATATTAATTTTGAAAAGTTCCACCACCACCTTCTTCCCCTCTGTCCTTAACCTCCTAAAAAGAAAAGATCCAAACATACATTATAGATGGATCTGAAGAATTTGGATTCACCTCTGAGCATGGTTCCTACAATGTTAACTTGAAAAAGGAGGAGGAGGGAAGAAAAAAAAAAAAAGATGATGATATCATGCATGCCTTAATATTTGCAGCAGTCTAGACTATCCCCTCTGTGAGTTACAGTTATCAGTGGAGTTATTTCTGAGCACAGACTATTCAGTTTTGACAACTCTATAACAAATTAGGAGAAGAAAAATACTGTCTCAAGTTCAGTTCCTTCACTTGCCTTCCACGTCAGAGCCCAGTTCCTGTCACTGACTTCTGGCAGTGGGATTGCAGATATGTAATTTTCCATAGTTTTCACCTTCTTTGTGGCAATATCAGGTTATATTCAAAGGTTAAATTTCATCTTCTTGTTATCCTGAATTCTCCTTCTCTGACAGTGTTTTAGCCCCTCTGTTTCGGATAACTGAAGTTAGTATTTTTGCTTGAGAGTGTTTGTTAAAAAAGGGTGATCCAGCTGAGGTTGCAATACAATATAAAAATCCCTCCTTTCCACCCCTGTGACACATAGTTTTATGTACAAGAAGTAACAGAAGGATTTGGAAAATTAGGAGGGACATTTCAAGTCAGGAATCAAAAAATATGTGTATAAGTAGGTATATAAGGAACTGCATTTGAGTCTTATTTTTAGTAGAATGTACAGGGCAGTGATTTTGTTTCCCTACACATAAAATTTATCCTAGATGACAATATTAACCTTTACAATTAGGGTGTGTGTCTGTTTATTTGTTGCCATGGAGAAGGAGAGTTGTTTGGTTTTATATGCTTTTTTGTCTCCCTGTGTTTAAGGGATTTGACTATGACTTTGCCAAACGCTATCTCTGCATACCTTTCTTTTCTCTCCCTTTCCTCATGGAAATAAGTGAGTAGAAGCTGTTCAGTATGCTAAAACTGAGTTTTGGAAGATGTGTCAGGGTCTGCTCTAGGCTAATTTTCTACTCTGGACCTTTGCTTTCTTTATCATGCACCCTTTTGTGTCCTTTCAAAACCTTCCTTAATTTTTAAAAAATTACTACTTGTTTATTTTTAAAGATTGTAATATGTCCAAAAGTAATAGTCATGGACTTTCTGAATAAAGAAAGAGAAGTGCTTCAAAAAGTAGAAGATAATCCTAATTTTGAAATATTGTGTGTTAAAATACCTTTAAGCATGTTTTACTGTGCTATTTAATCCAGAGGATGATGGAAACATACCTTTAATAATTAAGATCTGTGTTAAAATTCAAGTGACTCCATTGTCCCATGAAATTTATAGTAAAACATGATACATATCGTTAATATCTTGCTGTTAAATAATACTGGTTGTTAAGTCCTTTTTTTTTCTGCCTTAAGTTATAAGTTGTTTCTCTAGATAAAAATTTGCATTTGGAGTGAAAAGAGAATTTTTTTTCCATTTTCTTTACAATACTTCCTGATTGGGCTGATATGCTCTTAAGTATTTTTAGGATGGTTGCATCAAACTGTGCTTTCTACCTATGATACAGGTGGTTTCTAGCTGGAGTCCTGTTTTTCTGCTGTTGCTCTCACTCTTAGATTAAAAAGTAGTGATGTGCATAAAATTTTTCCTACCTCTGTTCTTCCTGTGTGGGTAACCCAGTCTTCCTCTCACCCTGCCTGCACAGACTGGTATTGTGATATGTGACGAGTTGAAACTGCCCTGTCTGGGGCACTGAGGACTTGGCAAGTCACTTAGTGGGATCTTTAGGATGGGGACATTACACTGTTCAGTCTGTTTGCTAAGACTTTCTTTTGTAAATACAATCAGACAAAGTGCAGCCTAACCTACTTTTGTGTCTGTTAGATGCTGGGTGCAATAAAAATAAACCTGGATTTAAAAACAAATGAAAGAATTCTGTGAGAGTTTGTAAATAGAAATGCATCATCTGTGAATATCAAAAGTTGTCATGTCATGGACCACTGAATATTCAGTCATCAGTATGGGAACATTAATGATTTAAAATTTTTAATATAGCCAGAAGCATCAGTTCACTGTCAAAAATAGGATAGTGTTCATGATGGGCTGTATTTGATGAGACTAAATGTTTATCTGACTGTGTTCATTTTACCTAGCTTTTACTTGTGTCAACAGCTTTTATCAGAAGTGGCACCATGTACTTGTAGCTGCTTTCTTCATATACATTCTTCATATACTTGCTTTTGTCCTACCATGCTTTAACCTATATCTTCTTCTGAACACAAGCCATGCCTTTTAAATCTGTTTTGAGGGGCATTTACCAGGCTTTAAGCTATGATAAATCAAAATCATGGCTACACTATTTTCAATCTTTTAAAAAAAATGTTTAATTTATTCAGATTGATATAGTGACTTTTCATTTAATCTTATACCTTACCAGATTGATTTGGCTTCACTAACCTAAAGACAGAGGACAAAGGCTTACGTGCAGATGCTTCTTTCTCTTCCACTCTCCATTAGCCATATAGAAAACCTATTTGTATATAATAATAATAGTAATAATTGAAAAGCTGCTCATGGTGTACAACACCTATGTGACCCTTAAGGTTTATGGTCCTGTCAGTGTCAAGTCAAAGTTATCTTAAAGCAACCAGAGTGAATGGAAGGCTGAGCTTATGCCTCAGGCTGGGTCAGAAGCTTTCAACAGTTTCTGTGTTGCAAAAGTCTGCCTGCCCTCTGTGCGCAAGCCCACCAAACGGATTTTTTGAAGACTGAACAGGAAGACTTGCATTTTTGCAGGTAAAGCAAATCTGTGAGATCTGGCATTCACTTATCTGCTATATTTAGGAAGGTGTAAAATTGCAGCTTTGTTGCTGACTTTGGTGGAGCCAAGATGACATCATTATGCTTTAAGTGTTGTTCTAATGTGAAAAACATCGTCAACTTGTTGCAGATTTCTTTCCTACCAATGCTGTATCAAGCTTGCTTAACTGACAAGCTTAAAAATGCTTTTCTGTTTGTTCTCAAAAACCAGTGCATGAATGTGCAAAGCAGACTTCATGTTTTTGTTTCATGTGTTGTCAGCAGGAAAATCACATTTATGGGCCAAGTTTAGGCACCAAGTAAAGCTGTGTGAGATTGCTTATATACAATGAAAGTCAGAAGCAGTTCTTGGATTTCAATATTGTAAATTATAGAAAGAGAAAATGTGCGAGGGCTTATGTTAGTTTCTCCTTGAGCACATAAAGGAGCAAGCACTGTGCCAAATGGTGGCGTTTTCTAAGTGTTGCAAGACTGCAAAACTGAATATGTTAGGTTTTTAATTTTAAAAAACCCCACATTTGTTACTGACCAAATTTTAAGTTCATATAGCCTTTAAAATATTCCTGGTTTTTGTGCTTTCATCTCTGTTTTGTAATATTACTAAATAGATACATGAAATCTGTTCTAAATGTTAGGTATTTTTCCAAAATGCATTTATAGTAGTGTATTTTGTGATTCTTTGGAATTAATCTTGACCACTGAAGCTGCATGCTGTTGATGTGGATATGCTGAATACTGGTAGAAATATTTTGCTAGGATGGTTCATAGGGATTGACTTGCCAGTGGTCAGAGACCACTGCAAGTAGTGTGAAGTTTAAAGATGATTTTGCAGTCACCTGAACACAAAAAGAAGCTTTATGCTTTTATTGTTTTCATATAGATGTCTTCTCTTTATTTACTGCTATATTAATGCATTTTGATCAGCTTGTCAGTTTCAACATGATGTTTTCTAAGAGGATTTGATAATAAAAAGGATAAAAAGGTGGAGAAAAAAGTAATAATATGAAGAAAAAGCTGAGTAGTTGGCTAAGCTGAAAGGGGAGCATCCGAAACCTCTCTAGTGGAAGAAGGACAAATTAATCTGAAGTGCTAAAATCTTAATTTTAGCCTTTTAACCCCATTTTTGGAATTTGGAGGAAGATAGAAATCAGAGAGTTCTATTTTTACAGCCTATTTAAAGAACGCAGCAACATAGAATGGTGGCCAAAGATCTGTCCGTCTCATTGTTACAAGATGAAGAGAAAGGGAATTTAGGAGAGCTGTGAAGGAAAGTTTTCTGGGAGTTGTTCTTCTGTTGGAGGCTGCCGGGGCAAAGACTTGCAGGGTCATGGGTTCCTGCTCCAAACTGCCTTTACTTCCCCACTGGCATCCTGTGGTGGAAACAGAGCCGAGGGAAAGCCTTCACTTGCCTGCTTGACACTCTTGTTTATAACTTTAGGTATAGGTGTGCTGCAGCAAGTGTGGTATGTAAATGCTTTGGCTGCATCACAGTTTCAAAGCTACTTTAATTCCTCAGCATGTTGAGATGCACAGGTATGGCCAGATATTCATGAAAATGGATATGACAGCCAAGGCAAAATTTATACTGGATTAATAAAAAGAGCCAATATTTTATCCTTGCATTCTTGATTTCTCCCCATCTCCATCTGCCAGAGGCATTAAATGGCTTTTAGGATAACATTAATTTTGAAGATTTGGGAAAGTATGAGATGTATGGCTAGCTTTAATTGCAATCTGATTTAATTTTTAAAAATACAACTTGCTGGTGTTGGAAAGGGTATTTATTTTGGTATCATAACATATTTATGATGACTTGGAAAATTCATTCGAAGTGAAATGAAATTTCTCTAAACTGTTCTGTTTTGTGTTAATATTGCTAGACTGATTCAGTAGTGTGGAATCAGAAAATGTGTGTAAGTATATTTACTGATGGTAAATTCTTTAAAACTGTTACAGTTTTTGGACACATTTAAATTCAAATGGTCTGGCAGCTGAAACAATTTTAACCCCCCCCCCCCTTCTTTTTTTTTTTTTTTGTTTTGTTTGTTTTTGATCACAATATAATTCCTCTACAAAATACGTGTGATCAAGGAGGGTATGGAGTAAAAACAGGAGAGCAGCAAACATTTGAAATGGTNGGAGCTGAAACAATTTTAACCCCCCCCCCCCTTTTTTTTTTTTTGGTGAGCAGTGTGTAGTTTTGTAGTAAATTTGAAGGTTTCTAAGCAGAGGCTCTGCTATATCTGGTTCTGTTTGTTGGACCAAAAGCTGTAGCACACAAGTGGCTGACAGCTCTAGTGATGCCAGGTGTCCTTTGCTGCGAGCACGCTGCCATGCTGTCCCCCTCAAGAGTAGCTGTGCCAGCATCCGGGTTAGCCAGCAGAGCCAACCTACTGTGTGCATTTAGTGCAAGGGTCTGTGGCTTCTCAGCCCAATATCACATCAAATCCTGGCTGGTTTAGAAGAATTAAACCTGTTGATCAGAAGGTAGTTTATTACTACTAAGAGGTAATGAGAAGCTTCCCTGCTAGCTGTTACTTGCCTGTTGTGAAATACAGGGGTTCAAAATTGATTTTTTTTTTTCTTAATAACACATTGGTTTAGAAAAAAACCCAACACACACAAAGAACACCTCAAAATACTGTATTAGTTTTACAGATAAATGATGAAATAATTTAATTATTTCAAATAGTTTACTTTCCTGAATTTACTTTCAAAAGAAGGTGATGATGTAGGATCATGGAATGGTTTGGGCTGAAAGGGACCTTAAAGTCATCTAACTTCAAACCCCCTGCTGTGAGCAGGGACACCTTTCATTAGACCAGGTTGCCCAGTGCCCCATCCAACGTCACCTTGAACACTGCCAAGGATGGGACAGCCCCAGCTTCTGTGAACAGCCTGTTCCAAGTGCCTCACCAATCTCACCACAAAAAATTTCTTACACATACTAACGTAAATTTCCCCTCTTTCAGTCTGAGCCATTACTGCTTGTCCTATCAGTACTGTTCCAACAAAGAGTTCCTCTCCAGCCTTCCTTGTAGGCCCCCCTCAGATATTGGAAGTTTGCTGGAGGTCTCTATGCACACTCCTCTTCTCCACACTGAACAGCCCCAGCTTTCTCAGTCTGTCAATATACTTGACTTTTTAAATTTGTGTATACTCCTATATTCTTCCATAAACTTTCAAATCAAGTATATGTGGCTGCATATATATGACTGATCATGTAATGGCATAACTTGTTTTGAGTGTTAATTCTTAAACTAGGTCCTACAATGAATCATGACACTGAAATAATATACTGACTTGATTTCAGGCATCAGTACTGCCTAGGATTGTAGGATTTCTACTCTTATGACAGATATATCCTGTATGAGATACATGATTAACATATATCTTGACCATGAGAGGTTGAGATACATGGTAATCAAACAGTGTTTCCATTATTCTTAGACCCAACTGATTTGAAAATAATGTTGATTTCTATTGTTAGAAGTCTTTATTCAGGCTCTTAGTGAGATATTCTGTCTTCCTTTTACAGATGTAAAATGCTACATTTAGTAGTCCTTGCTGCCCCTTGCCAGTGCCAAGTATCTTATAACCTTGTAAACTGTGACTAAAGGGTTAAAACATGGCCAGTGTGCCCGTTGCCTTCCCAGTGCTGGAAAGAGTTCTTTCCTAACTGCCTGCCAGGTACTTGCTATTGCCTCCTCTAGGGCTGATGAAGATCGAGATAGAAATACCAAAGACTTGCCAAGCTGATGTCTATGGAAAGGACCAGTCAATTAGTCAAGGTTATTCAAGGTGCCATAGCAGGCTTCATTGGAGGAGACAGGATTGAAAAAAAAAAAAAAAGAAAAAAAAGAAAAAAAAAAGAATATAAAGGTTTGTATGAGTTTTCCACAAGCTGCTTGTTAATTTGTCCTTGATGGGTCACTTTAAATCAGTTTTATGTATATGTTATTCTTGCAGATAAAAGGTGGGCTTTTGAATACTCATAAAAGTACATTTTATGAACTTTGAAAATATCCATGTTGACACAGTGTCTAGTAACTACGTTTTTGAGGGGGTTTGATTTTGAAACAGCTTTGATGAGCCGTTCAGGCAGGAACTTTGCAGCAAGTCTTGCCCTGTATGGATGCAGATAGAGATCAACTCTTTAATTCACATCAGAATGTTAACGGTATGTGGTATGTTAAATCTGAAATACACATGTTGAGACAAATCCCAAAAGACCAATAACTGTTTCAAACAACTGCGTATTCTTTAGCTCTGGGAGCCAAGTTCCAAAACTAAAGACTTTTCCATTTTGAAGGAAATAATATTTTTTAAAGTGATGGGTTTAAATAATTACTCGTTCAACATTTTCTGTCATAACATTGTTTTAAGGTGGGCTAGCAAATTTACTGTAGCTTTGAGGAATAAAAATTAGGTACAACTAATAAGTTGTTATATAATAACAATAAATAAGTTAAAATACTATTGCCCTTATGAATATGCAGTCTTGTTCTTTGATGACGCTTACAGCAAAATTCTTTTTTTCATGAGAAAAAATGTACAACATTGGTATTTCTATTGCTATGCCATCTGTAAGGATTTCAGCATTTTACTTTTTTTTGTGAATTAGCAAATAAATCAAAATAGATATTTTTCCCAAGATGCCGATCACTTGCATGTTGTTGTTATGCAAGTGCATTATTTAGCTACTTGGTGTTCTGTTCTTTGAAAATTAATTTTTTTTTGTAGAAACACTAAGCCACAAAATTTAAAAAAGGTGCTTACTGGAATGAGTTAATCCATCTGGCTCTGCAGAGAAAAATTACTCTTTAACTTTTTGTAGTGTCAGCAAGCCCATAAATTCAGTGGAATTACTTAAGAGAACATAAAAAAAGAATTATTTGTAGCACATAAATTTGAGCACATAGTGGTCTTTTTACAGCTGGAGTCTGATAGGACAGTGCAGTATGTCCATCCTAATATGCAGACATACTGCATATGTTTTTATTTGAATCTGTGCATAAATACTAATCTCAAATTTCAGAATGAAATAATTTTCAATATGTTAGTGTTAGTGACTGATTTTGTTATTCAACAGCAAGGATGTCAGAATAAGTGCTTCTACTGCAATGATGCTTGGTTGTAAGGCAAATGTCTGAGCCTTCGTAGAACTGTAAAGTACAGTTCAAATGTGAAAAAATGTTAGCTTGTTATAAATGGCAGCAAATGGTGCTGATTATTTTACCTTTGACAAAGTGGAAAATTTAAAGGTTCGTTTGTCCCATTTTATTAATACAATAAATTTTTACAGTGTTGTTCTGGGCCTTTAGATATATGTTCTTTGGTGTTTATTATCCCTCAGTTGCTGTAAAAATTCTAGATTTGAAGCCTGGCATCATTGTTCAGAATGCTAATTCAAGAAACTAATTAGCATATGAAAGCAAAGGCACATCCATGTTTCCATTTCTTTCCTTACGCTTACCAAAACAAAGTTGGTGTTTTCTTGTAATATGCAAGAGTGATGGAACGCAGAGACCATATTTTTTATCATTTAGCACTAGTTTATAGCTTCCACAGACTTGTCCTAATAATGAAGCTATGAAGGATATGACAAGAATGGTGATATTAAATTTCTCTAGACTAACAGTAAATTTTTCCATTCTGATGTCAAGAATGTAGAGCATCTGGAATCTGCAACGTGAGTGGTTCAGTACGGGAACAGTTTAATCAATTGCTTAGCCATTTATTCTCCTCCTAGGAGCAAGCAGTCTTCTGTAGAGTATAACACTACAAAGGAAGCAATTTTCTAAAACTGGAAAAATCTTTTATGTCCTGTTGTTTCTGATTTAAAAGGTTTCCATTGTTTCTTACTCTTAAATCCGATTGCAGGTGCAACTCTACTATACCCGTTTTTAATTTGGAATTAGCATTATTCTACATTTTGGTCTTCAGATCAAATAAAACTAAACTGTATTAATTAAGTTTAGAAAAATGTGAAGATGTTCTGAAGACAGTAACTGCTGAAGTGTGTTGAAAGAACACAGTTGAAATTTATCTTTTACCCTTTTAGATGTTATTACATTGTGATGGGTCTTGGGGTTCCTCCCCCCTGAGCTGTACGAATGACCAGACTTACTTCCCCTCTTAAAATTGCATAATTGTCTTACATCTCTATGTTTAATCACATTGTTAGTTTTGGTGTTTTTTTTTTTTTTTTAATGTATGCTCAGGTCTTCTGGGAATAAATTATCTACTTTTAAAAATCAAAATAAATTAGTTCTTCTTGTGTAAGTTAAGTTTACTTCAGTGATTTTTGACACCTGAAGTATTTTGATACTAGTAAGTTCCAATGGGTGCATGATTCCTTTTGAATATAAGTGCTGGTTAAACTTAGGCAAACTAGGCTAAAAAAAATCAAGAACATAAGTAGAATACTAACAGTGTATAATAAAAGGAATTTTTTTTTTTTTTTTGCAAGACACTCCACACAGGGGGGCCAACATCAGGCATTAAAAATAACAGGATTTTTTTTCTTGGCTTTTATTTTTTTTTTTAAACAACTTCTAGATACACTTTTTTTTTTACAAAAAAACCCTCTTGGTTGTGTTCATTTACATTGTGGGACCTTTCAAAGAAATGTGAGGAGGTCCAGGCATGCCATATGACTCAAGAAGGTGGGAAACATCAAAATTGAGACCAAAAGCACAATCAAGGCCTGGCAGGCAGTGGTAGCATTCAGCTTGGAGGTGCTGATGCATCTCACTCTGGGCTTATACAATAAATATGCTTTTTTAATTTGCCAAACAACCTGTATTTTAGGGAGTATCATTATAAGCTTTTGGAAAGTTAATTTTTTGTTTTAGAAGTAATCAAAAGTGTTCAGTGTGGCATCCCTTCAGACTACATAATTGCTACTGGAACAATTAACAAATAATCTGGTTTTAACAGTCTCTCAGTACTTAAACCGTTGTTAAACTTGCATTTTTTACCATGGCCTTTGGCTCTGACTTCTAGAACCACCTGAGATACTACTTAGAAGTTTTGCAGGAGGTTTGAAGTTGATCTGAAGCACTCTACTATGAAATTCAGAGTACTTTTATTGCTGCATGGCAGCATCTCTGTACAGCGAGATCTTACAGGCCTGCAGGAATTTGAGCTACTGCCCTTCACTTGTAGGAAAGATGCATGTGACAGTTGTTCAGATTTGGTAAGTAAAATTAGGCCAGTACAGTGGTGTCAACTTCATTACCAGTTTACACTAACTTGACAAATTATTGTGTCCCTGTCCATATCACAAAAGCCCTTTCTTTAATATGCCTTGTGCTGGTAAAGTCACATGCCAGCCACAATTTTCTCTGTTTCTTCACAGTGGAATGAATGCCATCAGCACATTTAATGTAATCTAGACACAGGTAAAAATCATGTTTTACTTGGAGGTGTGTGTAGAAGATACACATACTTTATTTCTTAATAGATAAAAATCAGAATGTCCAGCTGAAAATTTTTGATTCTGTGGTACTGCACACCACAGACAGAACAAGAAGAAACAAGAGGAAAGGTAAGCCTTTAGAGGTGCTACACCTTCTTCTGCCTTTACCTTTTGGAGCTGAGTCAGGTGATCTGTAATCACACAGATTTAACTTTAGACATGTACTAGATCTTTGTCTTCTGTTCTCCCCAGGTTAATACACTAAGTCCTCCTTCTGCCTGATTTTTACTTGGCTCCTTGATGGAGTTGTTTTCTTAATTCCTAGCTACACAGTGTTCAGTTTTGGGAGGAGTCTGAAGAGCAGGAGCGTGGTGTTCTCCAGCACGCTGCATGGCACAGTCCTCAGTTTCCACTGCTGCGGAGAAGGGATGGATTCTCATTTCCTTCTGGCTGACAGCTATAAACACTGGACTCTAGAGCCAAAGCAGGGAAGAACTAGAAGCATGGCCATGATACTGGATAAAATCAGTCAGCACCTGTCTAATTGTCTCCACTTCCCCAGGGGAGTTGCACAGATGGGTGCTTTGCTGTTGGAGCTGGAGTAGTGCACTAGGAACATGGACACCCTTTCCCTGGAAGGGGCAATTCAGGGCTATACAAATAAGTAAAGCTCACAGAAACTTTTGAGCTGTATGTGAAACCTTCATATGTGTGAGGACCTGCAGCATTCGGCACTCCTGGAGTGCTGGCAGGTGGGGTTTTTCTCTGGGAGTTTTGTGTGTAAAACCAAAGTCTCATTATGGGCTGATTCAGTCTCCCCCTGTGTCACTAATAGTTAATCCATCAGGAAATACAAACTTTCATTTTATTTTTCACTAGGGATTTGATTATCAAAGTGTTGAGGAGCAAGTTACAAGGAGAGAACAGTTTTTATAGTTGATTACATGTGGAATTTAAGCAGATCTGGTGGATCAAGGAGAAGAAAGCTTACTCCGTTACACGCCTTTTATTTGAAGGAAGTGTCTTGAGGTTACTGTTTTCTTTCTTCTGAATGACACACAGGAATTGTCCCCAAGCAGTTATACCACAG
Source organism: Urocynchramus pylzowi (assembly GCA_013397555.1). Classification (NCBI taxonomy): domain Eukaryota; kingdom Metazoa; phylum Chordata; class Aves; order Passeriformes; family Fringillidae; genus Urocynchramus; species Urocynchramus pylzowi. The sequence goes on from VZRH01006481.1 coordinate 446,574, forward strand.
TGCAAGCTTACATTGAAAATTTCTGTTCCATTTTCTGACAGCCTTCAGGTGATTTTGAGGTAAATATATTTACAGTAACAAAAGTGGCCAAGTATAAAGAATTTTTAAAATTTTCTAAATAAAAAAAAAAAAAGAAAAAAGTTTTCATTTTCTAAATGAAACTGTTTTCATAAATTGTGCAATAAAACAACCATTTTTGCTAAGTTATGAAGTTCCAATAATCTGGGAAGTTGGAGTTACAGTCCCACTGAGACCTCTTTTCTCTGGCTGTCACCTCAATCAATGATTGCATCTTGCTAAGCAAAGCTTGATGGTCTTTTTTTCTGTCTGCAGAATTGTAGTGGTTTGAGTTGTATCTTCTATTTGCAGTGTTTCCGAAGCAGAAACAAGAACAGATTTAAATAAAAGCAGGATTCTAAGAGAAATTAATGTCAACCACCAAAAAATGCTTGGAGCACAAAAAGAATGTATCTGGAAAGAAGTTTTTTTTCCCAGAATATTTTACTGAGGGGCAGTAAAAAGATGAAAATATAAATAATTAGAACCCACAGGTGCTGTATGCAATGTTGAAAGGGATATGTACTGCCTGAAAAGGTTGTGAAATTATGTTTACTAATAAATATTCTAAATATTCTAAATCATAAGTTTCAGGGAGATAATAAACATAATAACAATAGGTAACCTGCAATTTACAACAATGTTCTTTTACCAGTAGAATATGTTGTAAATCTGTTCTTGTGATGAACAGCAGCACTTACTCAGACTAAAAATAATAACAGGACCGTGTATCTTGGATCCCAGGAGACTATTGGTGTTTTTGTAGACAGCAGACAGGAGAAAAAGGCATTTTGTCCTTTTTACCCCAAGTAATCCCACTGGAAAATTAAACATGTGCTATGAATTGATATCAACTCATGCCAGGTTGCCTCCCTAAAGAGGACTGCTGCAAACACTGTTGCTACATTTCTTGGACAGCACTTTGATGGTCTGTGTGCACGATGGATATTTTATGCTGTACGCTACTGTGGAACAGTGTGCTACTGTCTGCCCCTCGGAGACCGCTGCTGAGGTGTGCCACAAATAACTGAGAACAGCAATTGCTTTAGCCCTAGAGAGAATCTCAAATACCTGCAAATTAAAAATGTTACTGAAATATTTCTGTGTGCATGTGCGTCTGGGAAAACTGTGTTGCTTTTGTTTTTAAAATTTAATCCTGCAAAACAGAGAAGGTGCTTTTGTATTGCTGTGGATTCTTGCTGAACAGAGGATTGAAAAAAATATTAAGCAATATGTTAGCAAGAAATATTTAGAAAAACCACGAACCTTTTTTTAATGGACCACCCTATCCAGTTTCTGTTCTTTTAAGGAAGTTTTTCCTATGCATGACTCATTTCACTCTTTGGCTAACATCAAGGGAAATGGAATAACGATTAAGCAAAGGAATGTATGCTTTTTTCTGGGTTTGTCCTTTTCTGAAAACCTTTATGAATTTTCTGCATAACCTTGTGTAAATATATATGGATGTAGAAGCTTGACAACTGTGACAAGGTAAAAAGTACCCTGCTACTACTTGTTTCTTAGTATTTTTTTTCTAAATGTTCCTTTTGGTTCTACAAGTTAATGTTGTGCTGGATATTCCAGACTCCCTCTTCAGTTAAAATGACATGCTCCAGGCAGCCAATTACACAGAACTGTTAAGTGAAATTAATGAGATCACCCTAGATCACACTTTGTGTTTTATTTTCATTTTATAGGTCTGTATGAGCTGCTGGCTGCATTGCCAGCCCAGCTGCAGCCACATGTGGACAGCCAGGAAGACCTGACCTTCCTCTGGGATATGTTTGGTGAAAAAAGCCTTCATTCACTGGTGAAGGTAAATCACATTTAAGTCAGATTCTCTTTGAGAAGAGCATATGGAAAAATGTTTTGAGCGCCATCTAGTAAACCAGTGACCAAACTGTTGCTCAGTGAAAACAAAACAGCCTTGTTTCAACTCTGTTTCTGGCGGGGTGGAAGTTGTTAAATAAGATTTTACCAAAAATACATAGATGATTTCATTTAAGAGTGATGTTTTGGCAGTGTAATGCTAATGCAACAAACATGTGTTGTTTGCCCTTGTTTAGAAAAAAAGAGTACGAAATAGTAGCAGGAAATCTGACACTTCTTTATGGTCAACATTCAAGACCTGGAGTTTAGCTTAAATAAATAAACGTTCACAGCAAAAATTAGAAGGAATATATTTTCTGAGGTCAAGTATGGCAAGAGTTCAGTAGCCACATTAATTTAAAATAATTTCCTTTAACAAAGTCAACTGAAATTCTAGTAAGCTGTTTCTTTTATTGGCTTGTCTCCATTTAATATTGTGTTTTGCTCATAAATATGCTGGACTAAAATACAGCCTAAAATAAGTTGGATGAATACTTGAGTAAAATATTATGCTACAAAAATGATCAGCACCAAGAAATCAAAGCATGCCGTGGAAGTACACAGAGCTATCCCAATAATCTTAAAATTGTGTGGAGCTGAAAAATGGGACCAATCAGCTGGTTAAAAATATTCCACTCCTACAAAATGGTAAGTATGTCTTCAGTCCCCAGTACAGAGCTAATTCAAGCTGGAAGGAAATTCTGAGGTCTGAAATGAGTCAGTAGAAGGTAGTAACCCAAGCCATGAATATATCCAGACTTGCGCAGAATTTGTTACCCTTGTCAATTACTGATCTAGAGGAAGCTTAAAACTGGGATTATTTCTAAGTAGGTTTGAAAGAATCATATTTTCCCATTTTTTTTCAGCTATTTTATTCTGGAAAAAGATGTAATGATGTTGATACTTGGTCAAGTGCTTGGTGATACTCTTCAGAATATGTGAGAGTTTACATATAAAAGTAAACCTAAATGCTCTCTGGCATTTGATACACAAAAGCAACAAACAGTGGAACAGTGCTTGGCAATATTTGCTTGCCTAAAGAATTTAATCAACATTTCTGAAGTGCCGTGACTCCCAGACTCCTTGTGGCTTTGCTGCAGCTGTCTGTGCAGGTGGCTCAGAATATCACTGTAAGAGGAATACCAGTCATCTTTCTGATGCAGGCTGACAGTGGTGTGCATCTAAGCAAAATGTTATGTCAGCTGTTAAATTAGTTTTCTTTCTGGTCTGGGAATTAAAGAAGTCTGGCTAGAAAATGAGTGTGGATCTGTGAAACATTGACACTTCAACATTTGCTCTAATTTTTTATCGAGGCAAAACCTAAACCTTTTCAGACTCCTTTCACTTACTGCCTTTTGCCCCTCATTCCAAAAGAAGACAGCAGTTAGCTGGTTTACTAACTTGGAGTATGCTCTTAGTTTGGAGCAGTTGGCTTTCCTAGCAGCTCTCCTGGTTGCATGCCCTGGTTATCATGTTGATTGTTATTGCAGGGTCGATTGGACTTTCTGACTGTAACAGAAAAGAAAGATGAGAAAGGGGATCAGTGAATTGTCACTATATTGCAATTACAACAAGAAGGCACTGAAATATTCTAACCATCTTCATTATTTGTCTTGTGCTCTCTAGGTCCAAATAGACCAGTTAGACATACATTTAACTTGGACCCTGCTGATGCTTCTTTTGAAGTCATTTTAAGCCTCACAATATCTTAAAATAGATATAATTCTTGAAATCTCAAAACTACGTCTTTAGTGTTCACTAGTTGCTCTTCTTTAATACAGTAAATTAATTTCATTTGAGACACAAAGTTTCTTAATTGTAAGAATTGAGACTATTAAGAGCATTTGGTCTGACTCAGTGCATGTCACAGGCTATTAAACCTCACCTTTGATTTCTGTGAAGGTTTGGTATATAAAGTAGGGTATGAAGAGCTTTCAAAATGTTACCTAGTTCATATATCTGCCTCAAGATGGGCTTAACTGTATGTGAAATTCACAGTATTGGTTTGACCTTTAGTGCATTTTTAGAAGGATTGTTCAGTATCCTCTGAAGTTTCACAGAAGACAGTGCCTTTTTCGAAGAGAGCTGTAGGAGCAGAAGAACGAGCCCCATCTGTCACAGTTTTTCCCTGTTACAAGGCTTCAGGAGTGCAAAATCTTTTTCTGAGTTCTGGTGTCTTATTTGAAAGACTGTTTTTCCTAGCAGTAACTTCGTAAAGTCAACTGTACTTGCAAAGACAAATGTTTTTAATTCTGCAGACAGAGAATGATGACACATATTTTGTAATAAAAAAAAGAAAAAGAAAGGAAAAAATGTGCACTAGTCTTGGGCCAAGGATGTTGTGATCCTGGTATGTGGCAGTGTAGGAAGAAAATGAACATGGGTATATTACCAATTACCACTGATATTTTCTATTTTTAATGCATTGCTTAATAAAAATTTCTACACCAATCTTCTTACCTTACTGTTAATAATTTCAGATATTATAAAAGAGTTTTTTCCCTAAGTTATGAAATGGATAAAATGCTCCAAAATTATTGGAAGACTTAAGTATAAAATGAACTTCCTACTTTTTCTACAGATATTTTATATTTCATGGGTATTTGATTACTACAGCTTTTTCTTCATGGTTGTATACTGTAACATATGGTTTGCTATTCTGGCTCTCTTAATATTGAGAAGAAAAAAAGAAGAAAGAAAAAAAAAGCCCCAGATCTTGTCTTGGAGTTCTCTTCATTCAGTATTGTTGGACAGAAATCTCTTTGAGAACTTGGATGAGTCTAAGCTGTTCTAAGAAGTCAGAAATGGAAAAGTTGTATTAGATCATCCAGTCCATTCCCCTGCAAATACTGGATTGTTCCCTACAGTACATTCCTATTGTAGTTAGTAAAACCAGCAAACACTGATGCAACTGTATCCTGCTGTCCCTTTTCTTCACAAAGGAATCTGTTGATTAGATTTTTGTTTACAAAGTAAAATAAAGAAGAGGGAACCCACAACTGTTGTTGACAGTTTGGAAGGGAAAAGTGGTTCTGGATAGCGTTTAAAATTTGTTTCTGCTTCCCTCAGTTTGTTACTTCCTTCTTAGATGACTCTCAAATTTTACCAAAAATCTTCAGCTATCTCATTCCTTTTTATATAGCAGAGATCCCATTCTCTGTGGAGAATTGTAGGATAGAAAATGAGGGGAAGATTCTTCGGGGTAATTACAAGCATTGATGTAGCTGATACCTGAAACAGTACGCATGCTCAGCTTGGATATTTTTTTAGAAAGGATAAATAAAGATGTGTTCTAGCTACTCCTTTGGATTATTTTTAGAGGAGCAGCAAGAATTTCCATGTGCGCTGCTTGCTGTTAGTGCACCAGACACGTTTTACTGTTTGTCTGTTTAGCTCCAGGATGAAGCTTCCACTCGCACTGTTGCCTTAAACATTTCTGGTTGTGGATGTAATGCTCAAGAATTGAGTAAACTTTTCTGTTGCACAGCTACCAAAGTATTTAATAACCAATTGCAGTTTGTTTTTGGCCAACTCAGTACTGTACTTTCCATTATGAAAAAGAAGCCACAGCAAGTGTTGTTGCACTTTCTCTTGATAGGGAAGAGTTTGCACATTCAAAAAGCTATATGTTGCACTAGAAAAAAAAAAAACAAAACAAACTACTGCAAAAGTAAGGAATATTTGGTGAATCAAGTCTGATTTTATTGTAGCTGCATAGTATTTTGGTAGCCTTAATTTGTGCTAATTTTCCTAGTTTCACCTGGATTTGATTTGACTTGAAGTTCTAAGAAAGTATATTTTCTATGTGCTAGGGTTTGACCATGTAAATTGCTAAAAACATATCAAAAATAAACTAGTCAGGTATATCCTGGTGAAATTTCTTCGGCATGTAAATTGAATTGCATGATTACATAGCCCAAATTTTACAGTCATTGTGGTATAGGAGCATTGGAAATTTTCAGTGTGAATACTCAGATTTTTCAATATGTAAATGTAGATGGTTTCGGTATACTGTGGTTCCATTTTTGGAAATAAGAAAAATAAAGATAGTATTTACAAAAACTAAGTTGACTAAGTCAAAGCAAAAGGGATTGATTTGACACATCCTTAATGATAAAATCAACCATCTGTAAATGACGTACTAAATCTTCAGTCTGAACTGTTTGTGGGAAGAGATGTGCAGGTTATTTTGGCATTTGTGATGTGTGAGCTGTTCTGTGTCGCAGCGGGCGTTGTTCAGAGTGCCTCGACCTTTCTGAAGAAGGGTCTTGAGAAAGACACCTCGGGGGCACAGGCAGAGTGTGCTCACACCAGGTGATTTCAGCTCTTCTGTGATCCAGGCAACACAGAAGGAGAGACGGGGGTTTTGTGGCTCTCATCCAAGGAGAGCCTTTATTGAGCTTCTTCCTCGAAGGGATCCAGGGACAGAAGAGCCACTCAGGCAGGGAAAGCGGGGGTATATATAGGGATCTCAAGGATGAAGGGCCAACGGGATATTCATGTCGCAGCGAGGCGTGCTGGGAGAAGCCTTTCTTCTCACCCTAACCAAGGAAGCTGTGGCTTGAGGGGTTTTCCCTCCAGGGGAGGGTTGTGGATTCTTTCCCTTTTGGCCCTCCAGCCTCCACAGTCTGCAGCCAACATCCTGGTGTGTGCTGCTCATATCATGTGCATTCACCTCCTGTGTTGTCCATCCAAATGCTGCAGGCTCCTGCCCAGGCATAAGCTCAGGCATCCAAAGATTTGGATCTTCTTCCCATAAGAACGTACGGAAAATGGACTTTGATTGTATCAGTTGTGAGTTACAACTGATTGTTCTTAATATATTGTTCTGTATTTTTGGTGGGGTTGATCCACAGATGAAGGGAATGACATCTCTGAGTATGGCTGAAAAGTAGATGGTGGCTGAGGAAAATGTATTAGGTAGTGTAAGACCAGAGCATGACATGATAAAAAATGAAGGTTGGTGATCATAGTGAGATAGAGGTGGCTTTCTGCATGGAAGGCTGATGATGGAATATGATGACTGTCACCCTGTTCTTTTGAGTTTCTATAAGCCTTCTGATGTTTACATTCTTGTAATAGAGTTTCTCACGCACTTTCATGTAAATAATGATTGTTTTGCATTCTTCTCTGTAAGAGGAGAATTTTAATAGACTGTTTAATAGACAGTGTGGTTGGAGAGGTGACAATGTCATTCTCCAATCCACTGTCACTTTTAGAATTCTATAAATGTTGAGGTCAGAAAAATAAAGTTTTCTCTTCCTATTCTTGTTCTGATGCTGAAACATCTTACGTGAGTCTTGTTATTTCGTATCACAACTGTGACAGATGACTACTTCTGCACTTCAAGTTTGACATTGAAATACTTTTTACTGGACATACAAAACTTATTTATTTTTCCATTACTTTGTTCTTCATATATACTTTTTCTAGAAGTAATATTTATACAATCTTCCTAATTTATTGTTCACTTTGTCTATTTTCTGCATGTCTCAAGACTTTTTTTTTCTTTTAATCATATAGAAAAGGAAGAGAGCAGGATTTGTTTACAAGGGGATTTTGGTGGCTAATATATTTGCACCTGTTAAGGCAGTGGTGAGAGTCATTTCTGATTTCAGGGCAGACAAAACCAGCCACCTCAGAAGGAGCTCAGAGGAGCTCCAGTACTCAAGAACTGCAAACCTGTAAAATGCACAAGAGAAGGTGAGGCTGGGGTTTTGTCCCTAACTTCAGTTTATATAACCAAGTGAGAGGGTTGTGATTTGGGGGGAAAGCACTGGAGAGTCAGAGGACCACCTTGGAGTGGGTGGAATAATTGAAACTGATAGCTCAATCACAAAAATTCTTCTTTGATATTTGAAGTCCTTAAGGTTCTTTACTGATGAGTTCTCAACCATATTTATTTTTAAAAAGCTGTGCCTCCCCAGTAAAAGGAATAGGCTGCAGTTCTCTAAATTCTCATGGAGGTCTGAAGTGCTGTTTGCCTTGGAGATAGGAAAAATGAAGAAAAAGGCAGTGTGAGTAAGGATTTACCACCTGGACGTCAGGAGGAGGAAGTGTGAATGTGGAGGAGGTGGTTGATAGCCAGTAACAATTCATGGCCAATGAAATTTGACTGTTCTTTGTACTTTAAAGGAGAATCAAGCAAGGTTGCTTTGTATGTTATAGTTTACATCTTGCAGTCAGAGAAAGCAAGCAAAGCCTCCTCATGGCAGAAGTAAAGTGATCACTCTTGTAATGCAGACTGTCCAAACAGTGCACAGATGTGGTCCGTTGTGCTGGGGTGGAAACTTTAGCTATTTCTGGCAAGAGGAGGAGGAATTTACTATAGTTGAAGCCATGAATAATGATGAATTAGATTATAGGTGGCAGGTATTTGTCATTCTTTAAATTCAAATCATCAGAGACACGATACAGTTTTCAGCTCTAAAGAGCTACCTAGGAGTAGGTATAGTAGGGTGTATTTGATAGTATTAGGCTATTGAATGTGCAAAGATGTTTTAAAGTTGCATGGAAGAAATTAAAGACTCTTCTTTTTCTCATTCTTTTTCTCATTCTTTTTCTCATTCTTTTTCTTATTTTCTGGAGAGTAAGATTGATCTCTAATTAATTTTTGAAGCTTCCTGCTTGGGTTTTATGTACAGAATATATATGGAGGAATGCTAGAATTTCAGTACTCATCTGATCCAAAGTATTTGTAAGTAATGGTCTAATTAATATACCAAAATACAAACTTGCCACATGCTTTCTACTTAGCTAAAGCTGAGAGTTATTGGGAAAATAATGCTTTATAAGAAAGCCTCTTGATGACTGACAACAGTTTGCATTTGTATTTGGAGTAATTACCACTGAAGCAATGAGTCGTTTTGCTTCCATCACAGTTATTAAATTTTAAAAAAGTGTAATGCAAGGTGTTACTCCTCATGGAATGCCACATAAACTTAAAGTGTTACTTTTGAAGCCAAAGTGATTTTTTGAGACTTGCTCAATTGCCAGCAACTGAAATCTGTAAGTAAAGAGATCACTCTTAGCTGGAGGCAGTCAGCTGCCTTTAAACTTAATTTCCATGGGAACAGTGATCAGATTAATCAAAATAAGGTAATTGAGATTTTATAGAAAATAGTACAGGATCTTTACTTTATTCAGGCTGATATTGTTTCCATGAAAACATTAGGAAAAAAGGTAGGTAGCAGCCAGGCATTGAGCAAATGATTGCTTCTCTTGTTAAGATTCATGTATTTTCTGGTCGCTCTCTGTGTGTTGAGCCCTTTGACTTGTTTCTGCTTTTATAGTATAAAAAATGCAGTACATAAGGTAATAACTGGGCAAAAATAAGCAAAATAAAAATGGATTCCTTTTGAAATAATAGCTAAATCCCCCAACCTTCCATGTTTCATCTCTAAGTAAAGACAAAGTTATTTTTCCATGTGTGTTCACTCATACATACCTGTGCTTATTTTTGCCTTCAATTAGGAGCTGTGAAAAAATGCAGCTCCTATTTATTTAGGCATAGCTTTAGATGGTGTAGCCTTATTTGTAGAAGAATGCAAATTAGGGCCAAATGGATGGAATAATGCAGTTGTGAAATATGGATCCTATGTGATGATTCAACTAAAAATATTTGTTATAGTTGTAGCTAGTATGTTGTTTACTAGGAAGTAGACAGCTGGTGGACATAAATAATAATTTTGTCCTTCTGTTCAAAGTCTGTTGAATGGGTTCTCCTGTGGTAAATACTTCTTTTTTGTTTTTTTAAATGTATTTTTATTTTGTATATTTTGGTAGAAATTTAACTGAATATCTGGTGTTAACTTCTTTGTCAGGAGTTTAGCCATTTGGTGTGTCTAGGATCTTTCAGTTTCTACATCAGAGCTGCTAATGTGTTTAGTAATGGGCACTTGCAACTTTTCATCTAGATTTTTATGAGGAAGTCCTGTTCCTGTCATCAACTCCTCTATCAACCCACTTCGTTAAAAATAATAATAAAAAACTGAAGATCAGATCCCAAAAGGATCAAATTGTCTTGTTGACAGTTTAGTCTCATAAAAGCTGTAGAAATTAGGTTGATATTAGAAGTCTCTACAGGTGGGTGTACCAACAAACTTTTAAAATGAAAAATAAAGCAGATAAGCTTATGAAATCAGAGGTGTGAATGAAGTGTTTGTCTTTGAGTATTACTTGAAACTTGTGAATAAATCAGTGCTTTGGAATGTGAAAAAACTTTGGTTTAGGTTAAAGTCCAGACAGAGGCTTTTTTTTGGATCAGTGGTAATTGATTTAAAGTTTCTGCTGGGAAACCTCCAAAGAGTAGCAGAAATCCAGCCAAAATGTACTGGACATAAAATAAGAAAATCAATCCTTCTAAGATAAATAGTTTGTAATTTCATTGTTACCAAGGGGGCAGTGTACCAGCCTGGTGACCAAACTGGTACAGCAGTTCAAAGAGAACTTTTAGAACCAAAATCTATGCACATACCCAGATTTTTCTTCTCTTACAAAGCTTGTGCAGTATTTACTTAACCAAAGTGATACATTTTTTATCTATGATACTGAGACTAATGAAAGGTCTCATAAGCTGCTCAGTAATAGTCTGATAAATCCAAGACATCCAAGGATAATGTAATTTTAAACTGTTTTTCTACAGTGTTCTTTTTCCTTGGACCAGAAGTTCTGTGGCAGAACATGTAAGGGAGTGTTTAAAACAATTATTTTGTTACTGTCTTGGACTGTTTTCCTTTTAAGAACAGAAAGTCATAACTACCCAAACCAACCTCTGCAGTGTGAAAACATTGTAAGAGTTAAGAAGGATGGGATGTGATAGTTATAAAATCTTTCTGAAGCATGAAAACTGATACAATAAGATTTAATAAAAATTGTACTTTTAAGATCCAGCAAAAATGCCTGCCAGTGTTTCCTACCAGCAGGTTTTGTTACTGCTTATATTAGCTTTCCTTCTTTTTTTTGGAAGTCTTGGTTGTATCCTTTCTCCAGCTAATTCTTATGAAGTTCATTTGTAGTGTTCACTAATCTTTGCTGCGTTACACACATATTCACTGTCCATAGTATGGTAGGTGTGCACTGTTCCTTTGGACTTCCACGTGGCACTGTTGGCATAGCAGTGTTCTCTTAATCACAGGTGGTTTTCTCTAACAGCTGTTTCTGTGTATCTTTGTAAAACCCACTGCTCACCTTGCAGGTCTGGTGGTTTCAGTGAAGTTCACTTCAAACATAAGTTATGTTGAGAGCTGCACCATGTAAGTGCTTAGCACACCAGTACTTTCCACGTGGTGCACAGTCACTGCAGAATAACCAGTTAGGAGCTGAATAAATTAGATTTCAGAGCATACAAAGAATAAGGCTTACTTTCTGTGCAAGTGTTATGGGTTGACTTGGGTCAGATGCCAGGCACCCACGAAAGCCATTCACTTACTCCTCTCTGCAGTTGGACAGAGGAGAGAAAATTTAACAAATGGTTCACAGGTTGGGATAAGGACCAGGAGAGATCACTCAACCAATACCATCAAGGACAAACAGGCTCAACTTAGACATACAAAGCAAATTTATTGCCAACAAAATTAGAACAGGATAATGAGAAGTAAAATAAGTGTTTAAAAACACCTTCCTCTCACTCCTTCCCAGCTCTACCTCCTACCCCAGTGGCGCAAGGAGACAGGGAATGGGGGCCATGGTCACTTCCTCACCTGAGGCTTCTCTGCTGCTCAGGGAGAGGAATTGCTCCCTTGCTGCAGTGTGAAGTCCCTCCCATGGGAGACAGTTCTCTGTGAACGTCTCTGGCATGAGTCCATTTCACGAACAACAGTTCTTTGTGAGTTTCTGCAATGTGAATCCATCTCACAGGCATCAGTCCCCTGTCCTCTGTCAAACTGCTGCAGCGTGGGTCACTCTTCCACAGGGTGCAGTCCTCCAAGGACAGGCTGCTCCAGCCTGGGAGCAGGGCCCCTCTTTCTGCAGGTCTCCCACTGGACCACAGCCTCCTCCAGGCATCCACCTGCTCCAGCATGGGCTCCTCCACAGGCTGCGGGTGGATCTCTGCATCCCCTGTGGATCCCCATGGGCTGCAGGGGCCCAGCTGCTTCACCATGGTCCTTCCTCACCATGGCCTGCAGAGGAATCTCAGCTCCAGCACCTGGAGCACCTCCTCTCCCTCCTTGTCCACTGACCTTGGTGTCTGCACAGTTGTTCTCACATGCTGTCACATCTTCTCTCATGTTCTTGCTCCTGCCCTTCTCTGGCTGGAATTAAAACTGCACCACAACCTTTGTTTTGATTTCTTCTTAGATATGTTAACACAGGGGCCACCACCATTTTTAATTGGCCCAGCCTTGGCCAGCAACATGTCCATCTTTGGAGCCATCCGGGATTGGCTCTGCTGCACATGGTGAAAGCTTCTAGCAGCTTCTCACAGAAGCCACCTCTGTGGGCCCCCTCCACTAACAAAAACCAGGCCATGCAAAACCTGGACAGAAAACAAAGGATAAGTAATTTATTATGGGCAATTGCTGTAATTTTAACTGTGCCTTCAATACAATAACGAAACCTAAATGTACAGATTCAGTCTGACATAACATCTCGATTAGAATTGCTGCAGAGGAAAGGGCTTCATGCTTTCTTGATCCACCTGAACCACTCTGTGGTATCAGTAGTGTAAAAAAATCTTTCTTATTCCTGTGGTGACATGGAGTGGTCTAAATTTAGAGCTGTCTTGGGTTTGTTTTCAAAAAAACACTGGTGCCAAGTGGACCATTTAGAGTTGCACACGCATACCTTGTCAGGTATTTTCTGTCTTTCCCCACTCCCTAAGACCATTTTCCCCCTCTGTGTGTTCTCCCATGTATGTCTGCAGGCTTGTTCTATTTATTGTCTACTAAATAAGGCTTGGATTAATTCCTTGTCTCTTAGGAAAATTAAGACAGTAAGTGTATGAAGATGACATATTTGTATGCCATATTAACACGTCTATATAAATCCACAAGGAAAGCACTGCTTTCACCTAGTTTGCTACATTGCTTTCATGTATTTGTAAAGTTACATTATTTCATTAGATGCAAACTAAGCAATACTCCATCAGTGCTGGAATTGAAGGTATTTTGAGATTTGCTGAGTGTAGCAAATACCAGGACAAGAAGACTTCTCGGTCTTGGCTGCAGGGATGCAGTCTGGTGCACTGAGATGGATGCAGCCACTGCTGAGCACCTGCACCAATAGCCAATTGACCAGAAATGCTACCACAGGCAGAGCAGTGCTTCAGCCAGCACAGGCACCAATGGCGCTCATGTGAAACAAAAGCAGGCAGCCTGGTCCCATTTCTCATGTCCAGCTGATCAAGGCACTGCTGACAACACACACCCTTCTGCTCTCTAGATTTCTAAACAGATCCATGTTTGTAGATTCCTCAAATACCAGCACAGGTGCTGAGTCCAGCTGAATAGCCGTGCTTGGGCCCTAAGCTACTGAGCCACAGGTTAAGTCTTAAGTCCTTTCAGGTAAGGGTCTCCTCTTATTTGCTGGTTATGCCATTAGGGAAATACAAACATACTCTTTTCATCATTTTCTGGACTTGGATCTCACACAGAGAGACATATACCCATCAATATTATTAACAATAAAATAATAAACCGTTTTGACTAATGAATTTTGCTGCTTATTTAAATTTCATTATCTATAATTCATACATTGTATTAGATACATCTAATATGTATCTAATTAGAGCATAACCCTCTTGATCCTTTTGCTAGCCAGTGCTTCAAAACTGTTTCAGAGAATGTTTAATGCTAAGTTGGCCCTTTGTGCTCTCTCCTTCAATTTTAGGTTGTTTTCCCTCTGATCTCTGTCATGCTGCCTTTCTCCCTCACTCTGTTTCATAGAGCACTAACATGAAATCATTGTTCCCCAGAGGAGGAGATTTTGTACCTTGGAGCCACTGACTTTTTTCAGCCCCAGTGGCTCAGGTGCAGTGTGACTCTTTATGAAGAACATGGTGTTTACTGAGTGGAGAGCATGGTGGGGGGTAAACGGTCTTTGTCTTTTGGAAATTAAATATGTATTGTTTCCCTGTCTCTTTCTTACTTTTCTTGTTGGCTTTTGCTAGCAATCACAACCTGCACAAGGTAATTCCAGTGATTTCAGTTATTCACAAACATGACCGCCTCAATTATTTTGATAGTAGGAGTTAAAAAACACTCCAGTCCTGCCAGCTATAAATGCTAGGGATTATGTATGGGATAGCCTTGAGTACTGCTTTACATTTAGTATGGATATCATCTTCGCAAAGTATTTTCAATTTTAATGTGCTTTACAGATTGGGTTTCATGGAAAGGAGCAGTTTTTGTTGAGATTTAGTGATTAAATAATCCAGTAATGACACTGCAGACATACACAGATTTAATCAGGATCAAACCATAAATCAGGGTGTAATTTTGAATTTCCAAGTTTCAAACATTCTAGGAAAAAAGTAACCCATAATTGTCATCATGTTAATTGGCATCTGAAATACTAAGCTGATCATACTGAAGTTTAGTATATCATTAAAGGCTAACTACAAATCATACCCTAGCACGTGCCAAGCAACAAAGCATTTGTAATTGTGTGCCTATGTGCTTTCATTTGGAAACATACACTTTCACCAATTCCTAACTAATAATCTGACCAAGTTTTGTTATTGTCTTCTCCCAAAGGGGAAGCAATATTTTTCTTTTGTGGTATATCAGGAAACCACTGCAGAACACCTATGTGTAGCTTGATCCCGTGTTCTGTCCTGCTTCTGCTCTTTCTGTGTTTTCTGAATATGTATATTGGTATTTTAACTTACTAGAACTGGATTATTTTCTATTTTTTTTCAATGTATGAAAGCCCTTTAATTCCCTTTGTGTTATGTGCATGTATTATCCCTTCATAACCGTTCTGTCATGGTTTCTCTGTGACAATGTCATCATGGTTTTTACTTACTTCAGCTTTTCCACCAGTTTAATAACGAAGGCAAGAGTGACCTCTCATGCACTTGAGGCTGATCATTTAAAGATGGGTACGGTTAAAGTACTTCACTGTATTTTGATTGAGGTGGGGGAACTCGAGTTAAGCTGGATCATTATTTTTGTTCTCTTGTTCTATCAAGGGTAAATTGACATTTTTGCACAATAGAAAAGGAAATGTGTTGCCTTTTTGTTCTGTTAATGTTATGATTCATGGCATAAAAATGTAAAAGAAAACATCGGTGGATAATGATACTCCTGGTATTGTTTAAATTTTTGCTGGTTTCATATTCAAATGCAGTGTAAACCAGGCTAGGTCATGCTAGCTAATGTTTTGGTTGAATCCTACTTGCAAAAAGGGGATTGGAGCTGGGGAACAGTTCCAGGTTGGAAACTGTCAGGAAATCTCTTGACATCCCAGTAGCTGATAATTTTGTGTTGCTGGTCTGTATATTTATAGATCCTTATTGCAAGAATGAAATTGCTAAATTTATCCCTGTATTCTTTTTTGTAATGGTAGGAGTATCAATGCAGCTCTCTTATCTTTGTTACTCTTGTCTCCTCATTGGACAATTTCTGCTGTTTTCTACCAGCTTTCCAATATTTAAAGATATGGCATGGCTGTAATTTTGTACACCTGTGCAAACACATTTGTGTTACCTCTTCCAATATAAAAATAAATTAATATGTTTGCTTTGATTTGAAGCTTCCTGTGAAACAGGTTTGTATGTTTAGGTGATTTAGTGCAAAACTTGGAAGTGCACTGGTCTGAAAAGGTATGGGGAAATGGCAGTAAATCTTTCCTAAATTACTGCAATTTTCTTCCAATATTTTGTCATTATTTTTCATATTTCTCTTTATCCTACAGCACACATTGCACTTAAGTGTTGGTGTTTCTCTGTCCTCTACAGGGAAGGTTGAGAATTAATTCTGTCCTTTAAACCAATTGTAATTTTCTGGTTGAAGTTATTTGGGACATTTTACTCCTAATGCATCTCTGTATCCTTTTAAGTAAAATTAAGATGCTGTCTTCATGTCTTTTTAAATTAAAATTGGTGCTATAAATCCTGCTTGTTGGTATTAATTGATTTATTAGAATCTCTTTGTTTTGATTTCCATGCAGTTTAAATTGTAGCCTGGCCTCTGGCTGCAGTGGCCTCAGCAGCTTCTCTGCTTACCTCTGTGCCTTCTGAAGTACTGCAAATCTTCTTTTGCTGATTTTAATTGATCTTAACTTTGCCCCCCCGTTTACATATTTTCTCCAAATTTTTCAATTTTTCTTTACCTACTTTTACCATTATTCCCAGAAGGAAAAAAAAAAAAAAAAAAGAAGAAGTGACTTTGTGTCTGTCCCTCATTGTCCAAGGTCTGTTTGGTGTGTTGTGATCTGCTTGGAAGTCTTTGTGACCAATCACCTCTTTTAGAAACAAGGGAAGGCTTGAATGCAAAGCATGTCTTCACAGGCGTTCTTTGCTTTCGTGCCCATGATTTCATTAAAGAACATTTAAGTAAATGTTTAATTTTACACTGGTGATTTGTCCTAATAGTCTTAACTATGAACATAATGTTAGTGTTTGTTTCCTGTTATGTTTTGCTTGGTTTTTTAACATGGACAGTGTGCAGGCAGAGGGAGAAGGGAATGGTGATGTTTTTAGCTCCCTTGCCTGTTGGCAGAGGCTGGTAGAGATTTTGCTTGGTGCATTTAAGCACCTTTACATGCAGCTGCTTTTTATTTGTCTGTCTGTCTTGCCTAAAGTTGATGTATGTGGGAGTCTACCTCTGATGACTTTTACATTTGAAGTTCTTCAGCACTTTTTATTTGTATGACTTAAGTCTCCTGCAGTTTCAAGTCCAGAATTGACTAAAAATCCATTTATAGATTTCATTTTTAAGAAACTGCATTAATGGTTAGGGTTAGTCCTTAATAGCTGTTTATAGTTGGCTTCTTTTAAATTAATTATTGTGGATATTTAAAAAGTATTTATTCTGTTGTTTTATTAGGGTTTTGGGTTGGGATCCAGTGTTTGTGGGACTTCAATGCAGTTTTAGCAAAAGTTGTATTTACAGCAGAATTCTGCTCTGATGGTGGAGGCCTTCAATAAAAGGGTTTTTTGCATTATCTGATGCTTCAGAGTAGCTTCTTTTAAACAGTGGCAGATTTTTCTTGAGGCATGTGATAGGGAAGCAAAAGAGTAAGAATAGAAAATAGTAATTAAATTGTAATTGTGTTTTGCATGTGTATGAATGCCTAAAAGATCGGGGGGTTTTATTCCTATCAGTAAATTTTCATATGGACATGCAGCTTTCAATGTCAGTGTTTTTCTGAAAATGTAATTTATAAGGGAAAAACATAATGTGAATTATTTGGCTTTTTGTGTTGTTGTTGTTGTTGGTCTTTGTTGTTTTTTGTCTTTGCATCTGAGTTTTATTAATTACGTGACCTGTGCTGTATCATGACATGTTGCATAGGATGTAGAAAAAGCAGAAAGTGAGCTGCAGATTTCTCACATCGCATAAATAGTACTGACCCCACTAGATGGTGCTAATTGATAAATGTATGTCTATGTATATTTATATAGATGTCTTTAATTTTAGCTTAAAGCATAGATGTCCATGCCTGTGAATGAAGTTTGAGTATTGAATGGGTTAATTCTGTAACTCTGAGCTGCACAGAAGTGATCTCTTCAGGGAACCTGAACTGAATTCAATCTTGGACTAGCTTGCATTGAGTACAGACTGGAAGGATGATGTTTACTGTAATAAGCAGGAATAAACCCAACTCTTCATAATTTAAAGTTAGCAGTCTCTATTTAAATAGTAAAACTGAAAAAGCCCAATTCTGTGCCAAAGTGTTTTAGCCTATATGCCAGAAACCCTGTTTTCTTCAATTAATATTTAATTGGCATTTCTCTAGGATCTTAATTCTTTGGGGAATGGAGCTTGCTGAAAAAAGCAACCATCTGACAATCAAATGAGTAGTTTAGCTGTCGTTCCTGTTAGAATTGTGTTTACTCGGTGAGCAGGGTTAGGAAAGTTTTTTCACTTGAATTTATATTGTTGACAGAACAGTGGAAGTCACTTTCTTTTGGAAAAAAGTCTGGAAATTTTGTTCAGAAATTTTATTTCTGTATAATGAAATAAAAATATCTGTTTGAATTTGTGATGTTTAAAAACAGCAGTATCAGAAGAAATGAAATTTACAAAACAGAACATTTACAGGTAAAAACATACTTGTGGGTGAATTAGATCCTTTTAATGTTTACCTAAGTGTAGGTGTTTTTTGAAAGAAAACATTGAGACATTTGAGGCATTATTGAGGTAAGTATTAAATCTAAGCACATATTTGTTTTGTTTTTAGCCTCTAAATTAAATCCTAAGCTTAGACTTCAAGGAAGTTTATTAGTAGTGAACTGGGGACCTGCTCTTATTGCACAGTGTTTCTATACTTTCTTAGCAGATTTCCAAAGTTCTAATCTTTCAGTTCTGTCTCATGTGAAAGTTTCTTCTGCAGTATTTATTTGACAAAGCAGGACCATACAGTTTTTCATTTAATACCTGTCCTGTTACCTTTTTATTTGGGAAAGTGCTCTTTTAATTTAGTACAATTTAATTTAATTTTTTTTAACATACTATCTCCATATTCTTAGCAAGTGACCTCTTCAGTCCTCTAACTTGAACTTTGTAACATGAATGTGTATTAGTATTGGTGCAGAAAATATTGTAAATTTTTGTTTGAATTCACTTTATGGCTCTTTCTTTGCTAACCAACACACCAGCATAAAGCACTAGGAAATAATTTCTTTGGATTTTTTAGAGTTGCAAATAATCAAACTCAGTCACCTGTGATGAAATGTTCAGGATTGCCATTTTCCCAGGTGACCCTCAGCTGTAAGATGAGTGGTTTTGCTAGTATGTTTTCTGCTTAGAAGGATTTCAGATAATGGTAGTTTCTAAAGTGCAGTCAGCTGTTGATGT
Source organism: Urocynchramus pylzowi (assembly GCA_013397555.1). Lineage (NCBI taxonomy): Eukaryota > Metazoa > Chordata > Aves > Passeriformes > Fringillidae > Urocynchramus > Urocynchramus pylzowi. The sequence continues at coordinate 465,464 of VZRH01006481.1, forward strand.
GATCGTTGTTCTTTACATTTCAGCAGCATCTCCAGTCTTGTTTCTTTACTTTTTGCATTCATATTTATGAGTATAACTATGCATATCTATTTTAGATTTTTTTTTTCTTTGAAGCATTCAAATCTGATATTCAGATTAAAATATAATCAAAGAATGATTATATTTTTCTGATTTTTCTAAGGAAAAACTCCTCCCCTCAAATTCATAAAGATCTTTAAATTTAAAATACCAGACCTCAAAAGAAGAAATACTTTTCTACATTAAACAGTAACATTATATTTGTGCTGTTTAAAAAAGGTTTGCTATAAAACTGAAGAAACTTTTATATTTTTCTTAAAATCTGACTAATACCAAGACTTGAAGTTTCTAATTGCTGATGTTTTAGATCAATTCTTTGGATTATTTGTTATACATAGTTATTCAAATTAGTTAGGCATACATTTTAGGAGCCTTTTTTGCATTACTTAGACAAAGTCAGGTGATACCTGGAAAGGAAATACTTCAGTGAGAAAAAATGAAAGGTGCCCTTAAAGAAAAAACAAAACCCCAAGTTTGTTTTTGGAATGTAGAATTGAAATAATAGAGACATGGTAATGTCTTTTTCTGATAATTTTTATTTGAAAATTTTTAGGTTTTTATTTGATAATTTTTATTTTAACTAACTAATTTTTAGTCCATTATTGTCTTGAATTAAATGTTTTTCATCAAGTTTTGTATTTAGAATCATTATATAAACAGCTGTTTGATTATTGCAGTAAATGTTGTTTCCATCTTTGTTTCGTTACAACTGCAACTTTTCTGTGTCCTCAACACAGAAGGGCTTCAGTGGAAGTTACAATTCCTTTCTTGCTTGAATTAAGTATTCTTTAAATAAAAGCATATTTTAAAAGTCACTTTAAAATAAAGATTTCCTAATATATATGACATATAAACAAATATTGTAGTTGGTGATATGTATGTCACTATCGGTAATTGAAATACCAAAAAATGTAAGCTTACAGTACTTTTTTCTAAAGAGATGTCATTTTAGTAGTATTGCTTTGGAAATCAAATACACTTTTTATCTGTGATTAGTCATTGTCTTCCTTTTGGTGATGAGGAAACTGATGCTTAGTTCCTTTGGTAATGTGCTTTTAAATCTTTGGATAAAAAATAGTTATAATTCTGAGTACTGTTACCATTGAACCTTGCCGTCTTTATATATAACTTTGAGAGTTTTGCTGTATGCATGTTCAGTTTGCTCTGTCTGCAGTACTGCACAAAATTTCCTGAGTTGAGTCAGGATCTTTAATGAAAGATCTGGTATATTGTATTGTGAATGGTGAACCCTTGTCATTTTCTTAATGAAATGAAGGAAGAAAAATAGACACTTACTTTGAGCCCACCTCAAATTCTGTCTTCCATTTGAATCTGAATGCTTCAGTTTGAAAAGTGTTTTTACTAAAGTAATAATACTGAGAGGAGGAGGAGGGAGCATCAGAATGGGAGTGTATAGACAGAAGGGCCATAAACTGGGAAGAGCAATTTGAGACCTGGAATCTTGAGTTCAGTATTCCTCTAATGAAATATTTCCCTCAAACTTCTACCAATTTTAACGTGTGTTTACAAAGGTCAGTGTGTGCTTTTGGAGACGAGAATTGCTATACTTTTATCAAATTCTAACTGGTACTATTGAGACTGGGGCATGATGGGTTTATTCCCCAGATTTTATTTGACAATGTATTTGTGAAGGGTAGTGCATTAAAATTGTAGGGCTCTTTCAGCATCCACAGACTGCAGTTTGAAGACTGCTTGTTTCAAAGGGAAAAAAGTCTGATGTTCTCTTCTTTCTGTTCAAGGACCTCATGTCCTTAGCTCACATAAGAGAGCTTCATTCAAATTTGGAATTGTTCTGATGCTCCTTCCTTTGGAATTGGGGTTAAAAGTACAGAAAAACAATTTTGAAAATACTGTATACAGTAGCCATGTAGACTGTTTGGCTCTAAAGGGGCAGGGAAATTTATTTTGGAGCAAGTGCAACTTGTTTAGCTTTGGTCTGAACTTCCTCTGTCTATCTAGGGACACTTTTCCTATAAGCAAAGTCATCAAAACCTTTGCTTATTACTGACAAAACAAGGCCTGTTTGAATGAAGTCTGTGAAATCTCATATAATAGGACCTTTATTTTATTGTATAAGGAACAATGAATTCAAAGTGAATTTTTAAAAAAGTAAAATAAACATTTTTAGAAACTCTGCATGAATAACTGGGTTTGTAGCCAGTATTTAATCTGTTTTGCTAACCATTGCAGAAATAAAATAGCAAATGCTATTACTGTATTACCTCCTTTTAGCAACAAATGGAGAAGGAGAATTGCCATCCTTTAGTGGGTGTGGGGAAAAACATAGTGACAAAGAACAAGGAAAAGGCTGAGGTACTTGATGCCTGCTTTGCCTCAGTCTTTAACAGTAGGATCAGTTGTGTGGGTACCCAACCCCTGTGCTGGAAGACAGGCCCAGGGATCAGAATGAAGGCCTGTAATCCAGGAGGAAGTGGTGAGTGACCTGCTGCACCACTTAGACACACACCAGTCTATGGGGCTGGGGGGGATCCACCCAAGAGTACCGAGGGAGCTGGCAGAAGTGCTCACAAAGCTCCTTTCCATCATTTACCAGCAGCCCTGGCTAACTGGAGAGGTCCCAGTTGACTGAAAGTCAGCAAATGTGACACCCATCTATACGAGGGGTTGGAAGGAGGATCCATGGAACTAAGGACCTATCAGCCTGACCTCAGATCCTAGGAAGGTCATGAAGCTAATTGTTTTGAGTGCCATCACATGGCAGTTACAGGATAACCTAGGGGATCAGGCCCAACCAGCATGGGTTTAGAAAAGGCAGATCCTCCTTGACCAATCTGATCTCCCTCTGTGACAAGGGGACCTGCATATTGGATTAGGGAAAGACTGTGGATGTCTGCCTGGACATCAGTAAAACCTTTGACATGATTTCCCACAGCATCTCCTGGAGAAACTGTCTGTACAGGGCTTGAATGGGTGTGCTCTTTGCTGGGCAAAAAACTGTTGGGGTGGCTGGGCCCAGTGAGTGTTGGTGAATGGAGCTACATCCAGCTGGTCACTGGTCAACAGTGGTGCTCCCCAGGGCTTGGTATTGGGGCCAGTTCCATTTAATATCTTTAATAATGATCTGGACAAGGGCATCAAGGGTCACAACAACCCCTGCAGTGCTACAGGTTGGGGAAAGAGTGGCTGGAAAACTGCTTGGCAGAAAAGGACCCTGGGGTGCTGGCTGTCATCAGCTGAATGTGAGCGAGCAAGGTTCCAGGTGGCCAAGAAGGCCAGTGGCATCCTGGCTTGAATCATCAACAGTGTGGTCAGCAGGACCAGGGCAGTGATCACCCCCTGGTATTCAGTACTAGGCTCCTCAAATCAGGAGGGACATTGAAGTGCTGGAGCATGTCCAGAGAAGGTCAGCAAAGCTGGGAAAAGGTCTGGAGTACAATTCTGATGAGGAACAGCTGAGTTTAGCCTGGAGTAAAGGAGGCTCAGGGAAGACCTTACTGCTCTCTACAACTTCCTGAGAGTAGTTTGTAGCCAGATGGAGTCAGTCTGTTCTCCCAAGTATCAAGCAATAGGACCAGAGGAAATGGCCTCAGGTTACACCAGGGGAGGTTTAGATGGAATTTTAGAAAAAGTTTCTTCACTGGAGGGATGGTCTCCAGCACTGGAGCAGGCTGCCCAGTAAGGTGGTTGAGTCATCATCCCTGAGGTAAATACCTCAGGGTAAAAAGATGTGTAGGTGTGGCACTTAAGGACATGGTTTAGTGATGAACTTGGCAGTACTGGGTTAATGGGCCTCAGTTTTAAAGGCTGTCTTTGGTTTCAGCTAAAGGAACATCATGGTATATGAGCACAGTGGAGGTATTTATTAATCTTCTCTCATATTCTTTCTAAATTAGAAATATTACAAAACATAGCTCTGAGACACAGATCTGCAGACACATCCCACTGTTCATGAAGGACATGTTTGTTAACAGTGTCAAGAGGAGGTACTTAACAGATATTGAAGTACTTTTTTTAATAAAAACCAATGTCATGGGGAGCTGAAATTTAAGAACACAGTATATATGGCACAGAGAAGCAAGGGCAGGATCACCTGATTTGTCAATTGTTCACCTAATGACTGTCTTGGTTTTCTCAAAAAAGAGTAGAAGAGATGCTTTTTCGTTTTACAGTAAAAAGCAAGAGATGGGTCCTTACAGACCTGATTAGATCTTGTTAGGACAAAACCAAATCTGACAATTTTTTGTCCTCATGACCATGTCAGGTTAGTCTCAGAGCTGCTACATCTGTGAGACTGCCTCAAATAAACTCCTGAGTGCCAGTGTTCTTCCTGAAGCATTGCATTTTCTCTGTCTTCATCATCTTCTTCAGATGCTGCCCAGCTCATCAAGGTCAACAAGGGTGAAGGACAAATGAGGTAATGAGGCACAGTGTTAAATGACTGACAAGGAAACCCTGAAACCACAGATTTAAAAAAAAAAAAAAATCCAGGGAGAGTAGGAATTTTGCCATACAACTTACTGCAGTGTGCACAGGCATTTCTTCTGTCTTGAAATTTCTGGCTAGACAATAAAAACTAGTTATTTGACCTGAATCATTAATAATCCATATGACCGGAATTTTTAGCAAAAATAATTCCTCATTTTTCTCCCTAACAAAATCAACACATAATTTGATTTTGCCAGTTGACAAAAGTTGCCTTCTTTCCCCCAAAGGTTTCTTTCTTTCATTTATAGCATGCCATGTTTCTTTTATTTGCTTTAGTTTTATAATGGCATATCTCTTGCTCATGGCATAACATGGTAATAATCACATGGTGTTTGCCGTCAGCGTTAACTGGGCACTTCCATCGCTACACCTCTGTCACACATCTAAGCTCTTCATGACCAAGTTCTGGCTGAATCAAATTTCAAGCAGCATTTGCTGAAAGTCTGATTTGGAGCTGTGGCCTCTCCAAGCACCGCTGCTGATTTGCACTGATTGCATCTGATTTAAAATAATGTAACTTTGTACATCTGTTGATAGCGCATCATTGTACAGTTTTTACAAAACATAACCTGACAACACAATGCCCTTAAATGTGATCTATTATCACATTTTTAAACTTAGAAAATGACTATAATTGTGCATTCATTTGAAAATTTATTTCTGAAAATGCAATGTGATTGGAAGTTTCTGGAGGAATTCTGTTTTGAATATAGGTCATTCTGATGATGGGTAAAGAACACTTTTGAAGTGTCATCCAGCACATCCTGGACTCTTAGAAACCTTATCTTTAAGGACTGAGCAATGCTAGTGTAGATTTAGATTGAACATAAGGAAGAAATTTTTTTTATATTGGGCATGGTAACACGTTGAAACAGAGAAGTTGTGGATGCCCTTCCTTGTAAGTCTTCGGTGTCAGGTTGAATAAGACTCTGAGCAACTTGATCTTGTGAAAGGTACCCCTGTCCAAGGCAAAGGGTGTAGGCTAAATAATCTTTAAGGGTCAAACCATTCTATGATTCTGCACTTGGAGTTTGGTTTGCATTCTTTTAACACAACTGCACAAATTTTGGTACCCTCATATGCATGTTTAACAGTTGGTTTTTTTCAAATAATGTACTTCAGGTACACATACGGCACATAAAAAGAGTTGGAGGTTTCTTTTGTTCATGTGTTTTGCTGTAGCACAATATTGAACTAACGCAGCAACTTCAGGATCGTGGAAACAGGCTTCTTTTCCTGTGATACCTCTAATGTTCCCTGCAGTGTTAACATAAGTGGGTTTAATTTTCAATGGATATAATGTTTTAAGATGACAGAAATTGACAAAATCCCATCAAGTTCAGTTTTAGGCCTCATTTTTGAAACTGTGTTAAAATCTCCAGTTATAACCCTTGTCCAGTCCTCAAACACCCTTTAGCAACAGATGAGGTAAGGCTCCAGCTAAGGAGCTTGGGTTTCTGCCCAAGAATTTAGATGCCCTGTTGGTTATTTCCTTGTTCTAGGTGGTTATGAGGGGAAGAAACAAGTGCTGCAGAAGGACTCACCACCGCCAGCTGACCATTGCCCATCCAATCTCTAAACAATTGCTGCTTTGGAAAAACAGTCACCTGTCCCAGCTGTGTCCCCTCCCAGCCTCTTGGCCACCCCAGCATACTCCCTGCAGGGCACAGAGCAGGTTCAGAGGTGTCCTTGATACTGCACAAGCACTGTCCAACAGTAGCTGAAGCCATGCTCTGTTATCAACATGGTTTTGGTCACAGATCTACAACACAGCACTATACTGGCTGCAATTAAGAAAATGAGCTCTGTCCCAGCCAAGCCCATTGCAAGAGTTTATACCAGACAGTCTGAAGGTTTTCTGATTTATTAGTGATTTCATGCTATACTGATAAAGAAAATTTCAATTCTTTATTATAGTGCAAGTTTTTAGTTCTTTTATTAGGGTTATCTGACATGTTCTAAATTTCTTCTAACTTTCAGCTGTTCAGGCAGAAGTATTTCCATGCCATTAGCATGCATTTGAATTGTTGGGAAATTCATGCTTCTGCTTTTTGGAAAAAGGCTTAAAGGAGAATTGCTCATCTGTTGTGCTGAAACTTTTTGCTGTGACAAATTGGGCTAGAATTGAGATCTCTGAATATCTGTTTTTAAGCCTTCTGAGGCATGCTTTGATTCTTGTGACATTCTCTCAGAGGCCATCTATAATCACATATTTTATATTTGAGGCAATTTAATGTTACTATGGGGATCGAAATGCTCATTGTAAACTTTGAATAGTTAGCTATGATTTATTGATTTCTATTTTGTTTCTGTTTTCTAAAATACATTATGCTAATTTCTTAGCAGTATTCTATCTCTAACTGTAATTCAGTTGGTATGACTAGAATGTGATTTAAAGGCTGTATGTGTTCTAGGGTTTTCTGCACCTTGTGTTCATTGTGCCATAGCACTGCAAAGTTGTTAATGTATTTCAGTTCCTTAGTGTACCAAAGCTGCAATGGTAAGGACTGTAAGAAGGTTTGGGAACAAATGAATAGTTTTGCATTCAGTTTGTATTTTTGTCCTGTGTAAATAGGCTTACAGACTACCACTGAGTGATACAGCTAAATCAAAGAGTTGGCTACTTTTTCTGTTACTTTCATATAATACAGTACGATTCTGGAAGGAGAAAGGAAGGAAATTAAACAATCTTTTAATTAAAATTCTGCATCAAGCAAAATATGCATTCTCTTTCAGCAGAGATGATGGTATGTAATTATCATTCCTGAATGGTTTTAATAGTTATTTTAATTTGTTTCATTGTAGCCCATCATTTGTTTTTTTCATTCTTGCTTATTTATTTTCCCTTGACTCAAAGTTGTTGGTAAATTTAGACAGTGAACTCAAGAGTCTAAATCCCAGAGTTAAGTGAATCCCACTATTAGTGAAACCCTAATTCCTGTCTTGAAATCTCACTGTGTAAATGTTGGAACTGTTCACAAATGTGTCTTTTACGGTCATGAGTGCCTTGGAATTATTTCTCTTGCTTCAGATATTTCAGATGCAGAACACAAATTGCAGATTAAGCCAAAAGTAGCATTTACTCCTCCCTCAACAGTTTTTCTTTTGCTTTCTTTTTCCGTTCTCTTAATTTGCTGTGGCTCCTTCATGTATAGATGCTCCTCTTTGTAGTAGCACCACTTTGTAGTGGTGCCACTAGTGGAATGAAATAATTTTTTGCAAATGTATGTGCACCTGAAACTTCCGTAGACAGTTAACAGATTCTCTGTGTACAAGAGTCTTCCATTATGCATCCATGTAAGGGATTAAGCAAATAAGTACAGCATCTGCATGGCTTTTGTCAGTGCTTTGATTTCAGGCACTCTTGCAGTCAATGTATGATGAAAAATACAATGAAGAGAGCAGTTAAAGATGTTCTCCCAACTGTTATGGACTTTCTACAACAATATACTCAATGCCTGTCTTCTAGACACATCTTGATGCTTTGTGTGTGTGTTTATATTGACATTCTAGTTCAGATCACTAGAGCATTTTTTAAAACGATTTCCCATCTTCTCAACTTCTGCTGCTTTGGTTTTACATCAGCAGTCCAGTATATGAAATGAGTTCCTTTCTGCTGAAACTCAACAAGCAGATTAGCTACTAATGGGTATTCAGCAGGCAAGACTGGGATAGTCCAGAGGAAAGCACCAGAAATGTATACGATGTGGTGCTAAAATGAATTTTGCAGGTATCATATCTTTATGCTGAGTGATATCTCATCTCATAAAATAAAACCCAAGTAAGGGAATGTTTATATAACTCATAAGAGGGTATGAGCTTCTGATGTTTCTCAAAAGGAGAAGCACTCTGGTTCAAAATTGCTGTATGCCCCAGAATGATGGTCAGTGCAAATACTCACAAGATGGTCTTCAGCACCTCCTGTCAGGAAGGTGTCATTACCATAAAAAAAGCTCTTATCCAGAGGTGTTGACATGTCTGAGTAGCTGGTGACACCCTTGTGTGGTCGACAGAACATTTTCACACTATGTGTGTGACAGCTCTTGTCTTTTATGTGCTAGTATGGCTCATTGATAGCCAGTGCTTTTTGGGTTACAAGTGTTTGCATATTGTACCCTTACATACACTTACTCTTTTCCTATGCCAACTGTTCTGTCAAAAAGACTAAATTTGTCTTCTGTTAATTCTTTGGCACCTTTGGTACATGTTTATCCCACTCCACTGTTTTATTTTTGATCATATGATATTAGAACTGTACATGGAAATTAAGAAATCTAAAAGGAGAAATTAAGCTTATTTTGTAAGACTCTTTGCTTAAGATTTTTATTTTTCTAACTTAGAAAGCTCCTCTTGGGTTTTGAAATAGTCCTGGCTGAGGACACTACTCTGCTTTATTATAGAAAGCTTAATTCAGTCTTTCTGGGAAAATCCAGAAACAATTTTTCGTGCTTACAAGTGTGCTAAAAATTGTATTGATTTGCAAATGATCATTTTTCCCTCTTGGGGCATAACTTCAGAGGAGATTGTCAGTTTTTGCAGAACCTCATAGATCTTCTTACTCTACAGTGAAAAGAATAGGTAGTCATTAAAAAAAACAACAAAAAAACCCCCAGACAAACAAACAAACAAACAAACAAAACCAACAACAAAAACCCCACACAACTTAGTCATCTGTTCAACAGAACAGCTTTTTATGTTTTTATTTACAATATATAATTCTTGCTTTAGCAGACTTAGTATCATCTGTGAAGAGATTTTCAGCATTGAGGCTTTACATGTAAATGTCAGAAGAACTTAAAACAGATGTACTATATTTCCTCTTTTCAAGCACGATACAGTCCTATATTTTCCATGCGTTGTTTAAGTTTCTAGTAGAAATAAGGCAATGGTATTAAAGTTAGTGGACATCAGGTATCGCACTGTAAGCTAAAGTTGCCTTTTGTATGAAATAGAATTCTTTAGATTGAAGCTCAGACACATGGCTGCAAATATAATACATCTTATCTTGAGCAGGTGAATGTTCTTTCTTCTACTTTTGAATCCTCTCTCATACTTCTCTCAGAGTGTTCCAGAGTGGTTTTAAGTTCTGTTAGAGTTGAATTTCATTGAGTGACATTTTTAAAGGGATGAACTATTTGCACCACCTTGTCCTGTTTTGCTTTTCATTTCTGTGTTTGGCTACTTGACATTGTTCATTTTCATGAATGTAGTCACTTAATCTAGGTATTCAAATTTCAAACTCTACTCGTATAAGAATTGAAATTTGGAAATGCAGTGCTTGGCGTGCATGTATTAGCATGATGTAAAAATTTCATATTTGGGAAAATAATTAACTGAAAGACTGCATGTGGAGAGGCTGCCAAAGCATATGGCTGCATGCACAGTAGTTTCTCTAAAGGTGTTTATCATAAATGCAGTCATTCATCACCCTGAAGTCTGGCAAATTCAAAGGCTACCAGGTGAGCTTTCAAATGTGCTCTGTCATTCTTGAAAGACAACAGAGATGACCTAGTGCCCAGTGAGTAGGAAAAGGCAAGTGCTGTACTTGTCTTCAAAAAAGGCCTAAAAATACAACATGAAGAATTAGAGGCCAGTCAGCAGTGTTGTGATCTGTGGGGGAAATTATTAAACAAATCATCTCGGAATACAGTTTTAGACACAAGGAGGGAAGGAGTTGCCTGAAAATGCATTTTTGCCTCACTGAAATTTTTGCTCTATCAGTGGAGTTGCGCTAAATCTCCTGTCGTACTGCATTCAGCAATATATTATATAAAAGTGCTGCATGCATTATGGATACATTGCTGATCCAGAAGTTAGGGGTGTGAGGTAACTGTTTGTATGATACATGTGGTAATTTTATACTAATATGAAAGGTAATCCCTGTATTGCACATTGATTGCATCTTGGTGCACAGACCAGTGGTTTTTAATTTCCGTAGGTATGCCCTTTAAATTACAAAGATGTGAAAGACAGATGTTGTCATCTAGTGATCTGTTTTTAAAAGTAGATTCAACTAAGAAGGCAAACTACTGTCAAATAAAATTAGATATTCGGGGGAAAAACCCATTCTGTATTGCATCTCGAATGGAAGTTTGATGAAGTTGCAGTGTCTGTTACCATAGACCATGAAATGTTTATCCCTAGGGTCACTCATTGTGTTAGTACAGTAAATTAAAAAAAAAATTTCAACCTCATGTAGCAAAAGCCAATATCTAGAACTGTCTAGTAGCAGTTACATTTTCCTGCTTACTTGTTTAGCTTCTGGGTTTTTTCGGTCACTCTCTACAACTCCTCCCTAATCAAATAAAATCTTAATGATTGGCTTAAATGCTTAACTGGAATTCAATATCCACTCTTAGGAAAATAAAAATTTGTTTTCAGTCATTTCTGCAATTTTTGGCTATAGATAGAGCCAATAACAAGTTCAGGTTACACTGTGCCACCTCTTGAAAACCTATTTTTTGTTGCATGAATTTACAATTATGTAACATCTTTCTCAAAGATGGGTTAAGCAAGGCTATCTCCACTTTTTTTTTTTGTTTAGTTGACTTTTTCCTTTTATTAATTTCAGTTAAATATATGTACAGGTTGCCCAGGATTAAAGCAGCTTAATCAGCAGTGGCACTTCTATTTTCTGTGAGAAACTAGGGGATAATATAGACAACTGCTCTGACCTCAGAGCTGACAGGAGCTCAATCTGGATAAAATCAAGATGTTGTAGAAGCAATCAAAAAATGATGGTTTTGAGACTTTTTTATTTACTGTGCCTTTTAGTTATTCAAGTTAACAGTTAAAGTAAATCACAAATTTCTGCCAAACTCAGGGACTTGCAACTCCTTACTTTGTTTAGTTTCTCTGCTTTGTGAGCTAGAACATGAAGTTGTCCGGTCACTTACAGTTTTGCAAAATCCAGTATGAATTACTCTAAGTAATTGCTGAGTAAACAATGCCTACATAAGCGATTTAAAATTCAGATTTATGCTCTGGAGACAGTAGTGCTTTCTGTGTAGTTTCCAGATGAGAACAAATTATTTTACAGTTTATAATTAAGTGATTGTAGTGCCTTTATCATATGTAAGAATGATATGATATGTTAAGCACATGTAGTGCTTAACCATGATATGTCAGAACTTCAGCATCCTTTAACCAATGACATACTGACATACTCTTGCTAAGGTTGCAGAAATGATGAAGGAATCAATCAAGACTTAGACCTTGCTATACCATGTTGTTTTAACATGCTCTTTGCTTTGAAGCACATACAGTCTAAATGAGGAAAAACAGATGTGGACTTTGGGTTATGAAGCACAGCAGAAGACAGGAAAAACGGCAAGAACAAGTGTGACTGACATGACATTCTCTTGTTTTGGATGTATTTGTGAAAATTCAGTGTAAATTAAAAAGAATGGGCTTAAAGATTGAGCTTTAAATTAAAGAGTGACGGGGTCCTAGACAGTGAGAGGAGTGAGTGCTGCTGGGGGAGAAGTAAGCAGAGAAAAGCAAATGTGGAAGAAGTGGGAAGGCTGGAGGGAACACTTGGTGCAAAATGGAGATGATCTGGTCAACTCTGAACAGTTTCAATGTGCAAAGAGTGATTTGCTTGCTCTTTAAATCTGTCTGTGCTGTCTGGCATCTGTCCCGCTCCTCCCCCAGCAGTGTGCTGGGGAGTGCTAGGGTATCATTGGGGATCCTGTTTCCCAAGGACATGAGGGAGTCCCCAGCCAAATTCTGCACCCCACAGCCTCTGCCAGACCTCTATTTCCCCTCCTTGCCAAGCACAGAAGTGCCTGATTTAGCTCCTTCTGCAACTCCTCCCACCATCTGGAGTTCATGCCTCCTTCAGAGCAGCAGAACTAAAGGACAAAATCTAAGAATGGGGTATATTTGCATTAGTTCAGACTACTGTTGTCTTCTTTTTATAGATTTTAATTAACATTTGTATATCCATGTATCTTCAGGAAAATAATGTTAATAAAGTTAAATGTTTAATATAGTCATTTATGCTGTTCTGAAATAGCTACAAAGAAACTTGTTAAAAGTCTTAAAATACTTTGGGTTTTAAAAGCATTCGTACTAAAAAAAAATCTAAATTTTGAAATGCATAACTTGTGAAGGAGGGAGCAGGGTGGTGTTTAAATAATGGTGTATCCTTTCCCTTTTAGGAAGAACCAAAGCACAGTGCATCTTTAATGTTGATAATTATTCATTAAAAACCTTAACTTGCTGAAGGACTGCCTCCTTTTTTCAGATGTGTTAGAATTAGTATTAGCACTCCTTTGCCCTTGTTTCTGAATTATTTTAATGATGGCAGCCGCTCTGTCAAGTTGTCTGTCAAGATGTGGGTGGCAAGCTATTATTTCACTTCATAAATCATAATTTACAGGGGTTTTTATATCCATCTTGGGGATAAACACTTTATGCTTTGTGTTTTCAGCAGCAATATAAAATGTAATTGATACTTGAAGCAATATGTTAGAAATATGGACAGAGAAAGCCAGGAGAGAAAAATCACAAATGTTTAGTTTTTCTGTGGGTTGGTCTGCATACTGAGCATTTTTTCCATCTGATTTCATATTCTTAGCACTTTAACAGAGGATGATGATGAATTGCATTTACATGATTGCTGCCTGTAGGTTACTATAAGGATGTTTAGTTACTGACAGTCAACAGACTCAACAGGGTTATTTTGTATCGTTTCTTATGCTGCTAAATAAACTTATCACTTTGTTCTATTGTCTTCCAGATTCATGAAAAACTGCATTATTATGAAAAACAGAACCCAATGCCCATACTCCATGGTGCAGCAGCCTTGGCAGATGATGTAAGTGTCCCCTGCTGAGATCACTGGTACCAAGTCTACCAAAAAACTGTCTGCAAGAAGAACTCTTCATAGTGCAAACATATGAATGTAATCCTCTGAGCTGAAATCATAAGAAGCTGCAAAGGTTTCCAAAGCTTCTGTCATCACTGGGCTTGTTGCTGATATTACTTTGATTTTTATTCACTTGCATGTTATAAAAACATTGCATCTAGGTAGCCTCTTGTTCTGCTTTAGTAACTAAGCAATAAAAATTACAGGTTGGAACTCTACTGGGAGGGGAAAAGCTGTCAACTATTAGTGTTTTGAGAAAGTCACAGACAAGAGGAATGCTTTGGAAAAATAAAGACAAATGAGATAGCAGCTCTGCTGACAGAACACGAGAAATGACAAATAATATTATAGAAATGAAGCATATGAAATGCCTAGAATGGAGACTTGTTGAAAAAAAATCAAAACTATTTAAGAAAAAGTACAGTAGTGATTTATTGATATTGGAGCTTTCCAAATTACCTTCATAACCAAAAAATAAATTGTAAAAGTGGTCAGCATTGATGGAGTAGTTAATTTCCTGTTACTATAATTTTTATTTTCAAGAAAAAAAGTCCAACCTGCCATTTCTTGCTATTTGGTTAATTCTAGGATTCAGATGAATTGCGAACACACCTGTATAAACTATGACTGAACCTGAGGTAGGCCAGAATAGAGAAATGTTTAATAAACTGTGGTTTAGGGGAAATCCAGAAATCTTTGTTGCAATTGATGATGTCAGGTTGCTTTTTGGAAAAGGTAATATGTATTAGAATTCATTTCCAATACAGCATCTTTGAAACTTCACATACTTTATAGATGTTTTAAAATCTTAACCATGTATTTATATAATTAATAGATTTTGGTTTTTAAATTTTATAAATTATTAAAAGTTGTGAATTGAGATTGGTAGCATTTTAACAAAAAAACTAGATTAGACTTATTTAAGACTATTGAAAAGAGGATACACAGTAATTTAATCATGTTTCAGTAGGAGGAGGGCTATATCCTGTAACATACCAACTATAATAATACATTAGCCTTGACATGAGGCATATATTAGTAATATTTTTTTAACCTTCACATAGCTTTGAATAGTGTTGATAGTACTTTTGAAAATTAGAAAGCTGGTTGAAATTCTCTTCATTAAGTTCCTGCTGACATATTAATAATCCTTGCTAATATTTGTGTTATGGATCTCTGGGCTAAAATTCTTAATAAAAATAATTTCTTATTTTTGGATGTAAAACTTAGTTTTTGATACTTTTAGAAATGCTGAGCAATCTCATTCTTTGTTCAGACCCATTTAAAATGGTTTTAATGTTTTGGAAATCTCCAAATTAGAGTTCTCTGACACTCCTCAGTTGAGACAGGTTGGGGCTTTTAACCCTATGAATGTATTGTTATGTACCTATGGTAGTATTTTTAAGTGTACATGTTGAGACATGATTGTGTCTAGGCATCTACCTACTTCAAATGTACGGCTTCTTTTTAATAGATGCTCTTGCTGCTTCTTCATTAATTGTGTGTAGGTGAGCTGTGGCTTTTGTAGGCACTGTCTCATAGGGTAAGGATGTCCTTTGGTGGCTGAAGTCAGGCTAGCACATTGCGGGATTTTCTATGTGTTGGTAGCTATTAGCAAATTTTGAGGAAGCAAAATTACATGCAGTGGGCTTTCTAACTCCCAAACTCATGAAGTTTCAGGTTTAAAGTACTATTCATTTTTTGGCATGTTTATCTGTCTGATTGTCAACTCCAGGGATTTAAGAGCATATTGGTGCTATTAAACACACTTTCATTTCAGTAGGCTTTAAATTACTGTTTTCTCTTCCTACTGATAGTAACTGTTCTATAGTTAAAGGAGGCAATATTCTTTATTAGCAAGGAGATATTTCCTGCTTGATTTTAAACCCAAATCTGAGGTGCTGCTATCGTAAATAAAACTGTTTAAGGAGTGTGTTCTGATTCGTGTGTTATTTTTAAAAGCAGTTTTAGAAGTAACAATTGGCAAGACTTTTCTAAGCTTTTTCATATTCCCAGCTGCCATACCTTCTCTCTCCTCTCTCCCAGGGTCTGTTAGGTTGAATTTCCCATCACACATTCTGTTTTCCTCTTATTTTGGAGCAGCAGTGTCTGACTTAGGGCTCAGTGATTTCATGCAAATTATGTAAACATCTCTCTTGGTTCCAGCCAGGACAGTGTTAATTTTTTGCACTGGCTGGGAGAGGACATGGTTAGGACATGGAGGCTATTCCATACCACCTCATGTCAGGTAAGAGTTTGTGAAGGGGACTCTCTTCCAGGAAGAAAAAGTTTGTTCCAGTCAAGAAAAAGGGGTGGAGAGAGCCATCTGGTATTGTCTATTATCAGGGAGTTTTTCCATATGAATAATTTCTTTTCTTACACCTTTTGTTATTAATACTGTTGTTATTAATTATTTAGTAATAGTATATACATACAATGTATGTATAGTACATTGTCTCACCTCGTCGCCATTTCCATTAAATTGTTCTTACCTAGTCCTGTGATCTTGCATTTGTGTTGGATAGGGAAGGGAAAGTGGTGCATGGTTTTAGTGGGAGTACTAAAGTGGAGAATACCATTCCTAAACCACGACAATGTCACTGTCAGGATAGCTGTATACAGCAAATAAGGCCTCAAGGATGGTAGAAAGACTGTTCTGGCAAAAGAAGTTTCAGAACTTTCTCCAGAAGCTTTAAAGACCAGTCCCTGGTGCTCCTCACCTTGCCAGCCTCACTCCACATTTGGCCCTTTCCCTTGCTTTTCTTCCCCTCCCTTTAGTGGCACCTTTTCATAAAGAGCTTGTTGAAATGTTGTGGTTCCCTCAAGAGATCATAGAGGAGGTTTTCAGACAGCTTTTCCTGCAGTCTTTAGCATAGGAGAAGATTGCTCAGTGTCAGTGTGTCCTGACTATGCCACGTAATGCTGTTGGCAACTGTTTCAAATCTCAGCACGTTAACAACAACAATAACAAATAAAAATCTAGTCTAAACCAGCTGAGGTGGTATCTGTTTGCTAATGTGAAATTACAGTTTAGTCTTTCAATCTTTGTTTTCCTCCTCTTCTATCACAAGAAGAAAACCTAAATGAAAATATTTGGAAAATAATATAAATCACACGAAGGAAAACAAGTTTTAAATTATTTTATCTCTGAAAAAAAATTACTAAATTATAAGATTAAAATGTCTGTTTAAGCAGTAATAAAGTATTTTTTCTTACTATTCTAAACCTTGTGTATGTGCATTTGCATTTGTACTACCAAAGCCAATACCAGTTTAGCTGGAGTTAATACCTGTGCACAATTCATCAGAGGGAGAAATGCTGAAAAGGTCATTCTGCTGAGTGGTTGCTTGTCTCCATCAGTAAACCACGAATTAATAGATTTTATTCTCCAGTGATGAGCAGTATAATCTAAAGAATGAAAAGAGAACCATGTCATAGACCTGCTGTCATTCCTATCACAGAATATTTTCAGCTTTGCAGGACTTTTCCAACATGCAGACTCAATTGCAGTCAGATTACCTCAATATTTGTCTTTGTGTCTAAAAATATTTAATTCTGACCTTTCCTACAGAGATTGTTTTCTAATCTTTTGGTATTAAGATGCAAATATTGTTAATATTAGCACCAAGGTACTTGCTGGATGTTCTTAGCTGTGAATTATATTTATAAGTGTATAGGATGGTAGGTGATGAATTCTTGATAATCTGTTTGATTTGAAGGTTAAAAGAAAAAAAACCATGTATTTAAAAAAAAAGTATTCAAACCATGTCTGATGTCTATAACGGCTTCTTCAAATAGATTTGTCTGTTATATATAATTATGCAAAATATACATTCATCCATTTATCTTGAAAATGTTTACAAAATGAAAGTAAAAATTTATAAAATTAGGTTAGACAAATAAAATTACTTGCTGCAAATAGCCAATCTTCCTTTATGATACTGATTTAATGCAAAGAAAACAAGTGATTATCTGAAATCACGTTTTGCATTATGAGCCTTGTAGCTTCAGAATTTTAAGCCAAAGTTCAGTGTTGTGAAATGCATTTTAGCTTTTCCTTCTTCTGGAAAAATAGTTTGAGTCTAAAATCCTGCAGTAAAATATGCCTCTTGAGTCCAAATTAGTTGAGAAGGGCATGATAAGAAAAACCCAAAACATGAGCCAAATAGCCATGGGATTAAAACTTAAACTGCTGCTCTATTGTTCACCAAGCCACGATTTTGTAGTATAAACAAAATAAATTACTGATCTTGTTGTTAGGACATAGTTTGTGTATTTTACAGGCTTGAATTGCTGATGACCTGTTATAAATTATATTATGATTAACTTGCTTCACATTTAACAAGCTCCTTCCAGTGTATGTGTAAACATAATAAAAGGTTCAGATTGCTTGCACTGTAGGGGCACTTTGCTTTCTTATCCCAGTCCTAAACAGCACAGCTACTGTGGGTTTTTGGAAGCAGTGTGGATTTCACCACCTCATTCGAAACTGTTTTTTATAGACAGTGTCAAAGTTTGATCCAGTCATTTTTACAAGCAGTTCTTTGTCTGCACGCAAAGGACCATTCACTTAAATGAAGTGCTGGGATTTGCCCCCTTTGCTATAAATCAGAATGTGATCTGGCTGCACCCTTGCCAAAAATGATTACTTGTGTTAAACTGAGCCAAAAGGCCTGGCTTAAATCTGGTCCACTGAGGGCCAGAAACAGAAGCGCGGTGATTGATGGTGTTTTCCTTCATGTGGCTTCTGTTTGAACATGCTGGAAAGCAATAACCTTGAACAAGATAGATTCTGGGTTGTCACTGATGCACTGGCTGAAACAACGCCTTGCTAATGGTCTTTGTGTTGATTCAATCTCCCACCCAGCTGGCTGAGGAGCTGCAGAGCAAACCACTGAGCAGTGAGATCAGAGAGCTGTTGAAACTCCTTGCAAAACCCAATCTCAAGGTGAGGATGAGTTGCACCTGCAAAGTGCATTCTGCATGGGTGTGTGCATCTGCTTCCTTGGGCTCTGTGTGGGTTTGTCTGCTTTAACAAGTGCTATTTAAGAATGTATGCGATGTTAATCAGAAATACCTGTGATGAAGAAACACATTAAATGTTGTCTATAAATTATTATGCTATTACTTGTACTTATAAAAGGAATCACTTATTTGCAAAGGATATTTTAAAAAGTAGATTATTTCTTTTTCTTTTGCTATCTTTTAATGCATGTGCTTTATAAGTTTGTTACAACTGTGCTTTTAGTAAAAGATTGTCAGTCGTATAACTGATTTAACTGCATCATGCATAAAGAGTGTAGCCTGATACTCAGGACAAAATTCATGATGGATAATGTTTTTAAAAACATCTAATTTTGAAAACTTTCTATAAAACTTCTGGGGTTCTCTGTGGTGTTTTCAAGGAACTTGATACCTTTTATCTGACGGTAGACTATAGAACCACTGAATCACTGAGGTTGGGTGGAGGTTGTCTGGTTCAACGTGCTGCTCTAAGCAGGGTCAACACTGAGTTCACAGCAGGTTGCTGAGGGCTTTTCCTGTCAGGTTTTGGAAATAAAAGCCTGGGAACAAACATTCCACAAATCTTCTATGTGGCTTCTTCCAGTTCCTAATTACCCTCCTAGTGAAAACTGTTTCCTTATATCCAGTCAGAACCTCCCCTATGTATCATTGTTGACGCACAGGATAATTTTTTTTCCATTGTTAAGAGAAAGAAGACCTTAGTGCTTTAGATGCACATTGAAATGGTAATTAAATGCAGCAGTTGATGAGTTGAAATGAAAACTGCAGAGTGGAAAGGAGTTCCTTTAAAGACAGTTGCTCTTTTATCTTAAGTATAAATACTGATCTCAAAACCTGAGAAACTATGGTATCTTCAAAGTGCTACAAAATTGTAAAGATCAGTTACACCTGCTTTTAGATGATTTTTGCACTGTTGCTTTTTCCATAGTTTGTAAAATGACAAGCTGTTTTTTCTTTGAAGGGGTAAGTAATGCCAATGGTGTATTAGAGGAGGAATTGTTGGTGCATAAAATTGCAGAGATCCTAAGCTTCACTGTAGGTATTTTCTTAGTGATTGTCCATGTGTGCTTCATACTTCTGAAGCTTTGGGGGGCTGAGTCTGAAGACAGCTCCTTTGCCACAACTGCGTCTCTCTGCTTTCTGTCACTCATTCCCTCACTCTCGCTGTCTGTTCCTTGGTAGCAGTGAAAGGCAATGTGTTAATCTTAGTGGGATTTCAGGGAAACAAGTGCCTCCCCCTCAGAGTTGTTAATGTGATTGAACAACTGCAGTAACTTAGCAAGTGTCTTTCTTGGCTGCAGGGGGAGATGGCCAGCTGCAGGGTACCAAGTCCTTTGCATGGCCAGACTGCCTAATCCTGCGCAAGGTGCACGATTCCTTGCCCTGCAGGGGCCTTGCAGATGTTTGTGTTGCACCTTGCAGCTGTTTGTGAGATGTAGGGGAAGAACTGATGGCATGCAAGGTATTTTCCGTGTCCGTTATCTTGTCCCTCTGCCGTGTCATGGCAAATATGCCTCAGAGTGATGGTAAATTACCACTGCTCCCTTGTCTGTCACATTGACCAGGTGGGTTTTTTGCATTCAGTCAGAGGCTGTAGTTGAGATTTCCCTGGTCTCCTCTGCTCTCTCTTGGACAGAAAAGGAAAAGGAAAGGAAGTACTGGGACTCAGTACTTCCAGTTCCTCCCCAGAAATATCCTAGTCCCTTCAGTTGTATGTGAGTTTATACCATATCTTGCATAAGCTTTTCTAGCCCTCTGGAATTAGTTTTATGGCTAGAGAGGATTTCTTGGTTTTGTTCTAGATTCCTGGGACAAAATGATGTCTAGAACAGCTCTTTTATACACACCTGAAATTACTTGGAATAACTGATCTATCTTTTCCAATGATGTTCCATAGACTTTATCTAAAAACGTATATGGCTTAATTTGGGATTGACTTAATGTGGCTGTACATTACTTTGCAGGGGAAACTTTCCTCTCCTGACCAGATTTATAACTGCAATGTTAGCTGGAGCCAGGAGAGCTTCCACTTTCCTACAGCTCTGCTCTAATGTTTATAGCATGGTGAAGGATGCTTAGGATTAGTTTACTGCACTACATCACTGCCTCCACAAGTCTGATCGTGTAAGGGGACAGGTCTAGCAAGGTGATTATAACTTTGCAGGTTTGGTTAATGGGCCAAAAAAGGCTGGGAGAGGTTTCTAATCATGTCTGATTAGATAAATTCAGTATTTTAATTCTGTATTACAGAATTCTATGTTGAATATATTTCTGAGTGTTTGCATCTGATGAGTAAAACTTTGACAAGTTTGTGATGCTTGTCATTTTCATCCACAGAGAAGTTTTCTAAAGAAGAAAGTAGTTTCTCTGAGGCAGTTATATTTATCAGACCTGAGATTTTCAAAATGTCCTAGAAGTAATTCCAAGGTTTTGTCAGGTGTATTTTCTTCTGGAAAGAAAAATAAATTGGGCATTTCTAGTCTGCTAAAAACTGCATGAAGTATCCAGTTACAGAGTGGGTTTTTTTTCCCTACTCTCAAATGTGGCATCACTTACCGTAATTAAATGAACTAATAATGATTGTGGTTTATCTTTTCTGATTAAAACAGAACTCTGGAAGTAGAACAGAGCACGTAGCTCTGGGAAATCAAGTGGATTTGTTTAACTGTGTGTTAGACATTTAATTTGCGTTCTGGATTTAAAATATAATTGTGTAGCCCTGTGGACACAGGCCAGCCACACTTATTATTTTTAATTTCCAGCACTGAATAAGGACTTAGGGTTTGCATTCTTTAATCTTGCTTTACCTTGTTAAAGATATCAAGAAACAGAATAGTATTTCCATACCCTAGAACCTAAATCCAGTTGAATACTCTATTTTATTTTTAAGCAGACCAGAAATTAGCTCTTTGAAATAGAAGTATAGAATAACCTGAGTTGAAATGGACCCACAAGGATCATCGGAGTTCAACTCCTGGCCCTGCACAAAGAATCACACAGTGAGCCTGAGAGCATTGACCAAATACATTCAACTGTCACTCTTGGTGCTGTGACCACTTCCATGGGGAGCCTGTTCTAGTGCCCAGCCACACTCTGGTATCCAGCCTCAATATCCCCTGACACAGGGCCATTCCCTCAGATCCTGTCAGGCCATTCCCTCAGATCCTGTCACTGGTCACCACAGAGATGAGATCAGTGTCTGTCCCTCCCCTTCCCCTCAAGGGGAAGCTGTTGACTTCACTGAGGTCTCCCCTCAATCTCCTCCAGGCTGAGCTGGCATAATGACCTCATCCATTCCTCCAGATCTTTCACCAGACAGAAACTGCACTTTCAGAAATCTAAAATGCATTTGCAGAGAGCTGGGCAGGCAGACTCAAGGCTGATCTGTAGGTGTTTCAAATCACCCAAATATGTCCTTGCTTAGGTCCAAACACCTTTCTGACTGGAGGAGCTACACAGCACTGCCTGCACGCTGGCCTGGCCATGAATATATACACCTATAAGTTTTCTATCTTCAAGGTATACATTTTATTGCAATTTAATAAAAACAATTAAACAAAATGCCCATGCACCTCACATACAAACACAACAATGTAAATTTAAATACATTTAGTTCTGGTTATTTACTGTCATTTTAACTTTGACATGTTAAACTCTTAAGCTGTTTTTAAACATGAAGACTAGAATATATAGTTGGGATATACATGAAGAAATGGTATTTCTGATTTAAGAGAGGACACTTCTGTGAGTGCTTTTGTACAAAATATGAATAGCATAAAGAAATAAGCATTCTCAGCTTTAGTGGTTTATAATTTGGCAAAATTTACGGAACTTAAGTGATAGCAAAAAAAAGCCTTTAAAGAGGTGAGTTGTACAGAATTCTGAAAATAATGACAAAAATTTTAAAAATTATGATGTATCAGGTAGGCACCAATGCAATTGAGAGAGGTGTCTTTATAAAAATTTGGTGTTTTTATGAATCTGGAAGTATTGCTATTGAGAGCACTAAGCTGTTTTTTTTTTTTTTAATTCTCTACAGACAAAATATTTTTCATTGTCATGCAATTGTGTAAATTGGAACATTTAATTGGAATACTAAGATTCAACATGCTAAGACAAAATACACCTAAAAGGGAATTTAATATTGGCTATTTGATGAACATGTCACAAGCAAGTTAGCAAAATGGTCTTATCTGTTAGTAGGGATGGAAACAGAAGTGAAGCGGTCACTAGAGTAACTCTGTCAGTAACAGGGCAGAAGTCCAGTGAGGAACACTGTGAGAAAGGAATTGTACAAATGACAGATGATCAAGCTAAGAATAAAAGACTATAAAGCTTCCAAATTCTTTTCCACATTTAATTAAGAACTGTCTTGAATAACTAGGTTTCAGTTCCTTTTCTAGCAAGCTGGAAAAAGCTGTGTTCTTTTTGGGATGGTGCCATAACAGAAGAGCATAGTTGTTATTTATTTTTAAATTTGAAAAACTGAAACAAATACTATAGGAATTAACATTTTAGGCACTTTATTGCTGTGGCTGTAAACAAAAAAGACTGTTAAAGAATGAACCATCTCTAAGTTAATTGAACAATGTTTTCCCAATTGCACTAACTTTGAGATAGGCTTGGGACATATTCAGATCTAAATAATGTTTGACTTTGTCTTTATAACAGCCATTATATTTGTGATCATTACATATCAAAATAAGCAATTTACCATTGAACTTAATCTCTGTTAGGGTAAATTAAGTGTGTTTTTAATGATATAAAATATGTCCTTTGTGGTCATTGGTGTAATGGGCAGAACAATAATTATTTCAAAAGTTAATGGCACTGTGCTAAAACTACTCTGAAAAATGTTTATGCCTTTATGACTTGGAGGAAATGAAGCTGTTCCAGTGGTGGTTCTGCCTGTTTCAGTGGAGTTTAAATTCTGTTTATGTGTGCTGGAAGGTTTGCCAACTGCTAGTCTGAAACATAAACCAGGTACCTAAACAAGGGCACCCGGCAGGACCATGAATGAGTCCAGTGCCTCATGGTGCACAAGAATGTAAAGTATTTGTGTCACTATGGGGCACTGTACCTATAGCCATAGAGGGAGCAAGAGGTGGACATGCAGTATTTTTCTTGTCTTCTCTTTTATTGCTGTAGAATGAGCAGAATTTTGAAAGTTAACTTTAAGACTATTTGCAGAGTGAAGGGAAAACTGTGCTTGTATGACTGTGAATGTTACTGTTCATACGAAATACAGATTCTTTATTTTAAGTTGGGGGGTGGGGGATTTAATTGCTTTCAAATGGCAAAAATGCATACACCAGCGAATTGCAAGTAGGACTTAAGCTTGCTGTTTTATTTGCAATTCACTTGACTTTCAGTTTCACAAAATAACTTACGTTTGTAAATATTTTCATCTAATTTCACCTCTTTGGCTTTCCTTCAGAACAGAACCATGCGTTAAACAAACTAAAACTGCAGATAATAAAGCCAGGGCACTTTGTTCTTCATTTTCAAATGAAGATTTAATTTTCAAATCAAATTCCTGTATTTGATAAGGTTTATTTAAAAAAAGAAATAGTGCTTCTTTGAACATGAAGCATACCTTTAATGTTGTCCTGTCCTGTTCTGGTTTTCTTGTATTTACTGGGAAAATTGTAAATTCTACAACTTTATTTCATAAATAACTACTGATACAATCATCCCTGCCATCTGAGGCTTACTAGGCTTGCATAGTGGTCCTAATAGACTGTTCAGATCAAAGTGTGGCTTGTTCTATTAAAAAAGCAAACATTTTAAGTCTTTATCAGCAGAGCCTTCTAAAGCTGCCTTACAGTCACTGATGAGACTCAGCAATGTTAATTAATGTCCAGGAGACTGTGGGCTTTTTTCTACAAGAACTTTAACATACAAAGCCCAGAGAGAAAATATAAAGCTATAATAATATAAAACAAAATCCATTTTTGCTTTGAAAAGTTCATGAAGCATTTCATGTAGCATGTAATTGAAAAAAAAATAAAGTTAATCTAAACTTTGTCTTCTTTCCAACATTTCCTTTGTAATTAGACCTGCTGAAGATTTTCCATCAGGGCTTTTTCACTGAGCTATGTGTTTTCTGCAAAGTCAACATTTTCCACTGGAAATGATTGGGAGTTGCCTACAACTGTTCAGGTTTTGTATCTGAAGAACTCAAATACAAATTTCAGGTCCATTAAGATCTGAGCTACATTTGGGCTGCTACTGTATCCTAGGTACTTGAGTGACCTTTTGGCCATGTCACCTTAGAAACCTGTCTTTCCCAATGTACCAATGTTTTCTACTTTGGCACATGTCCTGGGAGACTGCTCTCCTCTTCATGAAATATTTATGGTTACAAATGGTAACATAAACTACAGTATCTACAGTATCTATTCTGAAGTACAGTTTAGGAAGCGTAATTTTCCATGATCTTTAACTATTTACTCATTAGTGGTCTGGGAGATGTATTGGTAGGACTGGTTGTAGGAATTGTGCTCATATGTGAAGAGATTTTACTATACAAACACTTTAGATTTTTTAATATGGTGAGCTGGAGTACAATGAACTTCATATGTCAACTGAAAAGTTACCTCAGTAATCCTTACATGCAAAATCAGATCCCATTAATTTGTAAACCTACAAGAATGTGCTTGATTTTTGATGGTATGCTGTGAAGGATCCATCCAGGGAGATACAAATATTTATTTTTCCCCCTGAGTAATAGATGCAAATGACTGCAACAATTGGCAAGGACCACAGCATTGATGGTTTGATGTCATTGGTTCATGGATAGATATCCCATAGATGTTTTAAGCATACCAGCCATGAAGCTGGGGCAGAGGGGACAATGCTGGGAGACTTCTCTTGATAAATGACTGAAATCCTTATGCCCAGTGTTTCATGTCTTTGAACTATTTGCCACTTGGGGAAGCTATCCATCACGTATTTTGGCAACCAATTGGAGGAAGAATATATTTTATTTGTGACTCTTTTCAGCTTTAGACCTTGACTTCCGATTTCCATTTCTGCTTGCACCCATAATTTAAAAAAAAAAAAAGAAATTCTAAGGAAAACTCCTCTGGGTAAGGAGAGCTGGAAAAATATGTTGCTGTCTTTATTTTTGGAATGTTCATGTTACTTGCATGGATTAAGAAAAAAAAAATAATGGCGGAATATTCCTTTTAAAAACAGTGAGAAAAGCCTTGATTTTTCACATCTGTCAGGCAGAGAAAATCAGAAACCAGTTGTGGCACACTCTTATTGTTGTAGGAACTGACATGTGACAATATACAACATACTAGAAGCATTGAGACAAAATGATAGAAAGGATGTGAATGAATATACTGCTTGAGTATATCTAAGTAACAACCATCATTTTACTCTGGAAATGCTCTCAGGTCCATCTGGTGATAACTCGGCTCATGTCCAGTGCAGAGCTTGTCTGTCGATCTTAGACGTATGGATATGAGAATGCTCACTAGCAGCCAACATATAATAAACAAATGATAGATAACATAAACAAAAGTGAAGCCAGGCAGGTTGGCAGCAGAAAATATAAAATCTGAAAAGTAAATCAAAGAAATTCTTTGGTTATATATACAAACTTTCCGACATGAGGGAACCAACTCTCACCCACCTAAGAATGTAGAATTGCATGCATGTAACTACAGCGTTCATATACAGAACATGAAAGTTGGCAACGTTGCTAAAGCTGGTAAGTTAAAAGGAGGAAAAAGTCACGACTTTAAAAATCACGTTCCTTTCAAGTGGTAATTTCATTCATCTACTGAAAATGAACTAGTGAAATGGAGAAACTACACAATATAAAGCTAGTCCCTTTTTTTAGATGTCATCTTTTTATGCTGCTTTTTCCTTCAGTGGTGTTTTTCTTTTGCATTTGTTGGATCATATTGTGTTTGGACTCTCAATTCAACAGTCTCCTCTTTTCTACTTCATTTTTATTTAAATTCCCACATAGTATGAGTACTCTACAGCTGAATTTAAGACCTCCTTATCATAGATTAATACATGTTGTTATTTTGTGGAGGAATTAGGTTTATTCAGATTCTTTTAACTTTTTGGATCAATAGTTTTTAGATCAAAAGTTTTCTTTTGAGAACTTTAGACATGATGCTGATGTCAAATAAAGGCTGAGTCATTCCTAGAGCCACTTTTCTAGAAAAGGCAACTGCATCCTCAGCTTTTACTTTCTTTATATTTGCATATGATTTCTTTGGGGTGTCTTTGGAGGGTTTTAAACTAAAAAAGGTACATATTACCATTGTAGACACGTAATATTCTTGGGAAGCTGCCACTTTTTCTAAAAAGAAATTGATTAAGGATTGCCAAGATATTGAAACAGTGCTGCTGTCTCGGCATTTTCCACTCTGACAACCATCTATTTGTACTCTTGGAAGTTACTTAAACAGGGCTTAGAGCTTCAAGGACACTTTAGCTACATGAATCATGTTGCGAATGTAAAACAGACTGTTCAAATTCTTTACTATTGATTTAAAATCAGAGTTTTTTTTGCTTTTATCCACAACTGAGGGAAAACATAGGGCTGTCATCTGGAAGGGTATTAACACCTTTACCAGATGACACGGATGGATGGAGTGCGTGTTTCTGTGAACACTGAGAACAGTTTGATTTGGGAAGCATCTCCAGGGGCTGTGAACACTGAGCCAGAGGAAGCGGGGGTCTGAAGATGCAGAAAGTTCATTTTTCTGTTGGCTGTTGCCGTCTGGCTACCAGCTGCAGGTAAACCCATCAATTCAGACTGGTGAATCTGAAATCAAGAAATAGCATTTTCAGGCAAGGAAATTACCCTTTTGTGAAAGGAAGTTCACATAGTCATGAACGAAGTCCACCACAGCAAAGAGGAAAAAGTAATATATACTGAATATCGATCCAACTGAGATATTGCTGTGCTAAGATCATTAGTCTATGGTAGATATTAAGAACTCAAAACCACATACATACACTGTATGTGTTGTTATTTTGAACCACTGCTGTGACCCAGCTGCATCAAAGATTGGAAGAGAAAGGGCCTTAATTGCCAGCTGGACAAGCGTAAAGTAGAGGGCAACTTTAGTTTAAGTACAGATGCAAGCATGCAAGTACACTTGCAAGCATGGAATGTTATTTTCTGTTTTGTACATATCTGCTGTCTTCTCATACAATGTATAATTTCTGCATATTTTATAAAGGATATATAGGAAAATAATATCATTTGGAGGATCAAAGGAAGTAAATTAGCCCAGATTTTTTATCTCTTACTAAGTACACCCATTGGTTTCCTGATTATGAACATAAAATTATGCTTAAGTTAAAGGACCTTATTTAATTTTTCTTACTGTCTCTGTCAAAGG
Source organism: Urocynchramus pylzowi (assembly GCA_013397555.1). Taxonomy (NCBI): domain Eukaryota; kingdom Metazoa; phylum Chordata; class Aves; order Passeriformes; family Fringillidae; genus Urocynchramus; species Urocynchramus pylzowi. Next base: position 493,286 of record VZRH01006481.1, read on the forward strand.
TTTTTGCTTATGTTGATTGAATAGTGTGAGTGATCCTCACTGGCAAAAGCAAATTGATTTAACTGGAAGTTAACTGATTTCTTTAACATTATGTACTCTATATATTTAACTTGGGAATTTTGTACAGAACAGAAAATCACAGATTTCTCTTGGAAAGTGATTAGATTAGTGCAGCATTGGAAAGAATACTACTTCTCTACTTGATATGTGATTACTGTAGCTTGCAAAAAATATTTTTTGCTCTTACTCTTGCCTTCCTCTGGCTACTTCAGCAACACAACTGAGTTTATTCTGCCTGTAGTTTTACAGCTTGCTTCTGCTTCTGGATCATACTTCATGCTTTAACTGAGATGGAGAGTTTAGCTAATGTGATTGTTCTTATCTGCTGATTGACATGCCTGTTCTCACCTGCCTTTTTGTTCCCTTGTTAACCCTTATCTTGCATCAGGGTTAGAGTTGCACATAGTCCCTTAGCAGGCAGAGTTGGTGGTGAAGAAATTGTCACGTGCTGTTGATTTCTGATGGCTGCTTTACCACACAGTGGCCATCACCAGAGTGCTTCAGCTTTCTGCTGGTTTCTTCTTCTGTTTTGTAAAGTCTTGCACATGTTTGGCTTTTATGACTTTGGTGCTTCTCCTTCCATTCTGATGCTCTCAATGGTCTTTCCTTCAGTGGTTCAGTCTTCTCCCAGCTCTTTTCAGCTTTTCTTCTTTGGTATCTGTTGCTGGATGACATTACTCACATTATTTTATGCAAGTTACTCATTAATTAATCTTGCCAATCTTGAATAATTTTCTCCACCAACATTTTCATTCTTTTTTGTTTCTTCTGTAACCTTATCTCAAAGGAAAGCATAATATGGCTAGAGCTCTCTGGAGGATGAGCTCTGCCAGGTGAGTTCAGGGGCACATTGCTGTGGTTGCTGATAAAGTTACTTTTCTCCTCAAGTGAAACTTTCCTGTGCCAGCCTCAGTGGCAGTTACTGGCACCATGGCAAAGCAAAGAGGTGGGAAAATGTCTGTGTCTCACCTGATGGAGTTCAAGCTGAACTGCCAGAGAAGGTGGCTGGTGCTAATGATCCAAGCTATGCCCTGGGACAGCACAGTCATGGGCCATTTTGTTCCATTTTGCTGACTGTGCTGCCAGGGCAGTAATGTGCTCCACAGGCGGGGTCAGCAGCCGCTGGGTTGGCAGTGCCGCACTCCGGTTGCAGCTGTTGGCTCTCCTAAAGATTGGTTTGAGTCGCTACAAAGTTTCTGCTGATGGCTATTCACTATTTAAATTTCTAATAATGATTTTTTCCAATTACTATTAAGAAAGAGGCTACTTCTGTTTCTTCACCCATTCTGTTTCACTTCTTTAACTTACAATTTTCTAAAATGATTTTCTAGACTACTGAACAGAAAGCATCTATGAAAAATAAAGCTTGGATGGAGATTTTTTTTAATAATGAGAATTAAAAAACTTAAAGAGCTGTGTTCATGAATCAGGGGCTACTGGTGTATTTTTACTCTTACAGATCTCAAAATATAAAGAGAAGCAAAAAATAATATTAAATTTGTCATTGTTTTATAAGAGCAAAAATGTAATTAGTCTAGTTAAGTGATACACATTTTTCAAAGTGTAGAACTGTTTTTATTAATAACATTCTCAATTTAAATAAACATTTAAAATTTCAGAACTGTTTAAGAAAAAGAACTCAAAACATTTCCAGTGTCAGGTTCTCTTCATGTAAGTCGATAGTGTAAAATTTCAATTTATAAACTGTGAAATGATCAGTGATAGTTTTAATATGAAAAATATAGCACTAGTTATTAGACATTTCAGAGGTCCGATGAAAGTATTCATTTCCAGCTAGATCATGTCTAAGAATTTAGCTGAACATCAATATTTATATTTAGGTAGTGCAGGAGTTTGAATCATACCTTCTTTCAAGTTCTAAATATGGACCATGTTTATAGTAGTGAATCATAAGCGTAGAACTTACAGCTAAAATAAAATTTTTTTCTCCAGAGGTGCTTAAATATACATGACCCAAATCTCGGATCCTCTGTTCATAGTTCTGAAGAGTTGTGTATTTGAAAACAAAACCAAAGCATTAAAAAAAAAAAAAAAAGGAAATTTGTATGCACTTCTTGCAGTTTCCTGTGGGAGTTAAAACAATGAGTATCATGGAAATGAATCAGTTCTTCACTTCTTTTATACAAAAAGTTAAAAATCAGTTAAAAAATTAGTATCATGGAAATGAATCAGTTCTTCACTTCTCATATACATCACTATCTTTACATTGCCTTGTGCATTTGCTGCATAATGATTCTGGGTAAATCCTGTTCATCTTAGGATCCAAGTTTTATTTCTTGGCACTTGCAATTTGTTTATTTTTAAGTCCCAACCATCTCTATACACATCTAGTCAGATACATAATTTTTAGACTATAGTAATGGAATGGTACAAAGATTCTGCTGAAGATCTGTGCATACAGCAGTTTATTCTTGTGTTCAAAACGTACAGAAGTGCTCTTGAGGACAGACTGATCATTTATAGTTGGTCACATTAAGTGAAATCAAAAAGGCTTTTAAAGTTTTCTTTGTAAATTGGTTATTGCCCAAAATCTGTGCTGATGACTATTTCACAGCAACTACAGTGGACAGAGAGTAGTGCGTTAAAAGAAGCAGCGATAGAAAACAAGAAGGAAAGAAATCTTAGCATGTTCATTGTACATCATAAACAAGTTTGTGATGACAGAAGCTCTTCTGAAAGCTTCTGAGAAAAGACACATTGTTTCTGGCATTCCTGCTCTTATCTGAAATCTGTATCTTTGCACTGAGATAAAGTAGTGCTGGAGTTTGAGGAAAAGGTTTTACATAGCAAACTGTAATACATTGTGGTTTAATATGTTTTTTGAGAGAAGAAAGGAATGGCTTGATAAGTTCTAATTGTTGTGAAGTTGAAGTGAAGAAAAGCATCATAAATACCAGGCATTGATTGGTATTGGTTTGTAGTACTTGGAATGCATCATTGTTCTGTATGCCGTGTCCAGGATCCTGATCTGGCAGTCAGAGCAGGGAAGTGTCTTATTAACACTGGTGGCATAATTCAGTGTAGAAGTGGACAGAATTGGTTCTGCAAGTTTCATTGTCAAGGGTAGTTCTTTTGAACATATTTTACACGTCTGCCTTTTACTCTGGAAATGGTGCTTTATATTATTTTCATCTGTTTTCTCTATCTGCCTGATTGTTTTTAAACTGCAGTATAGAACCTCATTAAATTGAACCAGTTCATGAATGTGCCCTGGCTTTATGTGGAAAATGTAATTGCAGAAGACTAGTTTAAGAAGTCTTAACTTTAAGTAGCCTGAAGTAAAAGCAAACACTACTTTTGTTTTAGTGTATCTTTGATATTTCACATACATCTTAGAGGACTGCGTGTGATTGCATGGCTTGTACATATGTAATGCATCACAATAAACATTTCCAGGAGGATCCATAATTGCTAGCCTGAGGTTTTTAGCTCAGATCTAAAATAAAACTGATTGTTCGTTGGAGGGAGATGGTAATTTCTGATGATAAGTAATATAAATTCATAATTGTGCATTGGGAAGAAAACCAGAAATAATTAGTGTGTTGAAGTGTTTTTATGAAATTGTGCAATGTGCATAAAGATTAGTAAAACAATAGTAATTTATCATGAAGCAGGCATGATCTTCATGGGTTTTTGTTTTGTTGAAGCCTTAAGTTTAAATTTACACTTCAGAATTTGAAGATTACCATATGCTCTTTGCCTTCAGCTTGTGACATGGTAGCTTGTAGCATTGCCTGGAAATTGTTTTTTGTTGTTAAAAGTTTCCTCCATTCAGAAAAAGAAAATCCTTGGAACAGCATAATAGAAGTGTCATGCTTTTTAAAAACAGTTGCATTATCCTTGAGAACATAGAGTTTCTGGTCATTTGTGTACTCAGTCAAATACTGGCCACCAATTACTAAGTAGCAAGGAAACTGGTATCAGAGATATGTCACCATTTTCTGTCCTTTAATAAGAAAGGCTGTTAAATAGTCATGTATTGAGAGGAAACTACTTGAAAACAGAAGCAACAAAGCAGTAGATAGAATTATATATATGGCTATTGCTGTTATTTGTGGAATGATGTACAGTTTTCACTACAAAAACTAAAGCATTACTTAACCATTTTTCACCAGTGTACAGGGTATTACAAATAATGAAGACTTTTTGAAATAGAAAATAACTTCATGATTTCTGTACTAGAAAAAATTGTGAATGTCGTGTTATCACCGAGATTTTTTTTTGAGCATTATGAGAATGAGCTTTCTACTTTCCTTTGCCTTTCAAGATTCTTATTTCCTGACATGAAAATTCATAAATTATTTTATTTTTAAGATGGAATATTTTGTCAGTCTTTGTTAGGCTTTTCTTTGAAAAATATATTTTTCAACCTATGCATGAACTGGAGAAGCAATAGACAAGGAAAAGAAGCAAGTAAAGCATGCAACAGGTAGTTGATAAGCAGCTACCTAAACCAAGTCACTTCAGTAGTGTGTTCCTCAATCTCAGCTATGAATTCCATAATAACTTAAAAGTTCCTAAAATAATTTGAGGCTCACATGAAAGGAATCCAGTAACCAGGTAAGCTTTCAGAGCTCCTGTAAAGGGAATGGTTGGGCAACAGCTTCATGTTATACATCTTGTGCTTGAACAGAAGTCTTAGAAAGTGCTTATTTTGTTTATTTGTTTCATAGGACTGCCTACTGTGTCAAATAATTTTTTTACTTATTGCAGGTATAATTATTTACTTACTTTTGGAGACTAAGGTTTTCTCTTGTTCATAGCTCTTGTAATTTCAAGCTAGCGTGCAAAGCATGTGGTGTTTTTGTACGTATGAAGACACAGTTCTCCATCCACAATTTACTAGTTGTATACATTACATATATATAAACATATTCTTTATGGAGTTGTTTCATCAGTTTGAAATGAAGTAAAATTGTGTACAAGAATTACATTCAATCTACTAGCATCATAGTAGCAGATTCGGGGTATGAATAATATCCTCTGCTTTCCCTTCCCTAAACTTTTCAGATGCCAAATAATGATAGACTGACAATTAATGTTTCCAGGCTTTGCTGTCTGTGCATGATACTGTTGCTCAGAAGAACTATGATCCTGTCTTGCCTCCCATGCCTGATGATATTGATGAAGAAGAAGATTCAGTTAAAATAATTAGGCTCGTCAAAAACCGGGAACCATTGGTAGGTAACCCTGTCTTTTGGTTTGGGGTTTTGTGTTTGCATGCAGGGTGGGAAGTGCTCAGATTATGAACATGAATGGGTGATATTAACTTGAAATGTGGATAGACAGACATTGTACATGATTATTCATAACATAAGGTAATACACTTGTGACTTCCATTCACAGTCATTATTAGTAAAGCATATGAAATGAATAATCATCATCAGTGAATTATCATCATGGTGTTTAAGCATTATATATGTGGGCCAGTCTGAGCATTTAGACAAATATATATTTGTCTTTTATCTTGAATTCAAATCATGAACTTACTTTAAAATGTGAGACAGAGAATGAATCCCCAAAGAAATCTTGACCTGTGTTGTGAACTGTGCCTGTTAGCATTCATGTAAAAAAACCCATGACCTTTCAATACACTGAAAAGAAAGCATGAAAACATATTTTAAAATACTTGAATTGAAATCTGGGCAATTTTAAAATGTCTGTTGTTGTACTTTGCATTATGAATACTAGAAAGTTAATATCTTCATGGGGATATCTGGAAAAATGAAAGGACTAAACCTAGGTTGTATTACAAGACTATTAAAATGCTTTACTGATTTGGTTCTTTTTATTTGCTGTAGAGTGGGAGTCATCTTGTATAAAATTTAACTATGTTCTTTTTATCCTGCAAACCAGTAAGAGGTTTGTTTTATGTTATATTGAATATTTGTTTTAATGGATAGCAATCCTGGAGAAATACCTGCAAACTTACTTTGAGAAGGTCATCATTCTGTACTTGAGAAGACAGTGGGAGAGGCTGCTTCTGTTAGACATAAATTGGTAGTTTGTCCCACAGTAGATATCTTATTATCACTCTAATTCTTGATGTATTTCTGGCAACCATAAACAAGAAATTAATTTTCTTATTGACTGACTGTAGGTGTCCATGGGCATAATTACAAGTTTGACCATATGGAAAGTTCTTACTTTGTTTTAACATACTAAATATTTTTTCCTCAAATATTTGAATAACAGCTTGAAGTTTTTTGTATTTTTTTTATCCAAGACATTATTTGAGAAGGAAAACAAGCTTACTTTAGGATTTAGTATCAGAAAGATTATTCCTTCTGAAAGGTATGTGAAGATTTGAACATACAGTATGAAATGAAGTCTAACTCAGGAGCCTGTTTTTAGTGTTAATTATAACACATTTTTTTTTGATTGGTCAGAAAAAGCTTAATAAAATCTTAACTTACATAGTTTCATATTACAAACATGAGTTGTTACTAAGACTTAGGAGTTCAATAGGTAAGTTAATAGTATCTCAAAAAGGATTGGATAATAGTAACTTGTAAAACATAACTCAGATATTTTCTGAAAACTTCTATGAAATGTATACATTGTATATTGGCCTTTTAGATTTTAAGCTCTCCTAAAGAAATCACTTGCTTAAGCCAAAGGTTATCCTTGGACTGTTCCTCAAATTCCACTCTTGCCTCCTCATTCTGGTGGGATGCTGAGCTCTTCCAGATACCTGTGTGTCTGTTTAAGCCCAGCCTGCAGCTCAGCCCCACACAGCCACTCACTCATTTTCCCCAGTGGGATGGGGGAGAGAATCGGAAGGATGAACACGAGAAAACTCGTGGGTTGAGACAGACAGTTCAAGAGGTAAAGCAAAAGCTGCATGTGCAAGCAAAGGGAAATAAAGAATTCATTCACCACTTCCCCTGGGCAGGCAGGTGTTCAGCCATCCCCGGGACAGCAGGGTTTCATCACTTGTAATTGTTTCTTGGAAAGACTAAAACCATCACTCCACACTTCCCCCACTCCTTTTTTCTTCCCCTGGCTTTCTTGCTGAGCATGACAGCACATGGTGGAGGATATCCCTCTGTTCAGGTGGGGTTGGCTGTCCCAGTTGTGCCCTCTCCCAGGTTCTTGTGCATCCCCAGCCTCCTCACTTGTGGGGTGACGAGCAGAAAAGCCTTGACAGTGTGTAAACACTGCTCAGCAATAGTTAAGTTATGCATGTGTTATCAACACTGTTTTCATCACAAATCTAAAACAAATCACAACAGGAGCTACCATGAAGAAAATTACCCTATCCCAGCCAAAACCTGTACACTGTCTTAAATCCACACTTGTGGATTTAAGTTAACAACACTGTTGGTGTTAACAACTCGTGTTACAGAGGTAACAGAGAAGGGGTTTTAGATCTTTTACTAGATGTGACAGCAGCCATGGAAAATATAAAACACGTGAGCAAACTAATTTCTTTAGTTCAAGACAGTTTTGTTTATTTATCAATGTGAAAACAGCCTTACAATGGAATCTGTTGCAGACCTTTTATTAGGAAGAGGCAAAGGGTGGGAGCTAATTGAAGCATTCAAGTACTTGAGGGGGGGAGCTCACAAGGACAATAAAGTCAAACTCCTCAGCAGTAAAAGATGCTAAAACACAGGGCAATGGTCTCAAGGTGAAATTCTGGGAGGTTTAAACTAAGAATGAACAGTAGTCCATTAGTTGGGAAGTCCAGTACTGGAGCAGACTAACTGGATATGTGGAATCTCCAATATTTGTAAGGTTTTACTTTATCTGTGTAGGAAAACTGTATTTGTGATCTTTCCAGATCCTGAGCCTATCTTGATGTTTTATTTTTATTAGAGAAGAACTTACGGTGAGTCCTGTTACTTGTTCTTCAAGAAGAATTCAAAGAATAGAATATAGTGTCCTCCTCCTCTTCCATAATGCACTGTCAATCCATTTTAACATCGTTCATGTTCACAGCCAACATTAATTTCTTTGTGTCATACTTATAGTGACTTATTATGACACCATCACCACAGTACATAACAAACCTATTATTTTTGGCTTTGTCTTCTCTAGATTTTTTTCCCCTTAGGTGAGGGTGAGAAGAAACATGGATAGTAATTCAGATAAAGTCTTACTGAAATACAGCATGGCAGAATAACTGAAGACAGGCTTATACTATGTATATTAGATCTTCTGTGTTAATGCTTCCAAAGTTATTTTACTAAAGGAAGATACACCATGATCTATATTTACTAAACTAATTATGATTTCATCTACTGTTTGTTTCCATGTATTTTAATGGCTTTTCCTTCAGAGTTTGCTCTGAAGTCTTGGATATCCTCAGTAGAGATCAGAGTCTCTGCTTGTTCTGTTAATCGATTCATTCTCCAGTCAAAAAGTCTGACATCCACTTGCAACATTATATCAGGATTCTACTTTTAGAAGCAACTGAGCTTGAGATTGGATGTACTAATTTTTACTGGGATAGAGATTGTCTCATTTCTTGACTTCAAGATACTAAGCTCTTTGAACTTTTCTTCCACTCCAGACACAGGCTCATATTCTATTTGTACCCAAGTAGTAGAGATTGTTGTCCTGCAAAGCCACAAGCTTTACATCAGTTGCAAACCCTGGACATTCTGAATTGCATTTCCTTTGGATTACTTTCAGCAGTACTCACTGAGAAGCAATTAGGCACTCTCTTAACTTCTTTGGAATATACCTAGTGACCATATTTATATAAAACGGCACTACGTTTCCTCTCGTGCTCCTTTTCGTGCTTTTCTCTGAGTTAAGCACCTCACCAAAGTTCTTAGCTGGGGCTAATCATATATTGATGAAGCCTGAGTTCCCAGGAGTAATCATTTTTCAAGAGAGAGAAACACATGGTTTGTAGGAGGGCCTTCTGTTTGCCAGATTTCATCAATTCAGAAGTCAGTGCTGAACTTTCTCCCAGTTTTTTGAGAGAGGTGTTTTAAACTGTTTGTTAATCCTTAGACAATATTAGGTTTGGGGTTTTTTTAATGCTCTGTTAGCAAATGCTGTTCCAGCAGTGTCTCCCTCAAGCAAGGTGAAATTGTGTTAGGATGTTTTGTTTTAACAATGGAATTTGGAATATCTCCGAACCTTTCATAAAGAAAAGTAGAAACATCTCTTTTCAGAGACAATCCAAAATTCACCTGTCTGTGACTGGGCTTTTTATCAGAGAGCTTGGAGAGTTTTTACTTATGCCTACCTCTCCAGGGCTTTTTCAGCCACAGCCCTGTTCCTAGTTAGCATTCCTGATATCCGAGACGAATAACCACACTACCAGGGGCTCAGCACCTGGCCTCCTACTACTTCCAGCTTCCAAATGTAATACTCCAGACTTGTTACAGCTGGTACTCTGAATAGGATGCTTCTTCACATTAAAATGGTTGCTTCTTTGTCACAAAAATTCATTTCACATAGATATGGTAATTTGAAGACCAACCTCTATGCCATGCCTTGTCTATAGTAGAGAGAAAAATAGGCAGCTCCAGAGAATGACCCATGCCATCTGTTTAAGATTCTTGGCTTAATGAAGGGACGATTCAGTCTCCAGAGCTACAGAAGTAGCCTGGACACCTAAATTGAACTATGTACCTGATTTCCATAGATGAACTTGGTTGAAATGAATTTTGGTGATTTAAAGGAGTCATTTATGCATTCTGTCCATGCAGATGCAACAGCTTTCATCTACCTCACACTCTTAGTCCCTGTAGCTCAGTTCACAATAGTGGATGAACCTAGCTGATTTTTTGGTGGGATTTTGGTGGGATTCGGATGTAGGTTTAACTTTAGTCTACATAGACTACATATAAGTGGAAATCAACTTTTAAAAAACTCTTCACTGTAAGGTAGGTAATTGATACTTGTATTTGCACTTTCAATAGAGAATAAATTAAAATAAGGCTTATTGGAATATTTATTTGCATTTATCATCTGCATGTGCTTTTGTTTAACAGAGAGGAATGCAACAATATTACTGATGTTTCAAATTCTCTTATTAGTAATTTATTTTACAGGCTAGTTTTTCTTTCTTTAAAAAATAAGGACTTAAAATATTTATATTCTGGAACCAGCAGATAAATGGATGAACTAATAAATCTCACATCTGTGAAACCCTGAGCAATGCTTACCCATGAGTGATACTACATTAAAAATGGAGGGGGGGTAGTGAAAAGCAACTAAAAAACAGTGGAAGAGCCTTGCTGAAGGAGCTTGTATTATTTTTAGTGCTTTTGTATGGTATACCTTTAAGCATTTTCTCAGTCTGATTGCCATATGGCTCCCAAACTCCTTATTTTTCCCTTTAGAAGTATTTTAAACTGAGCTATGCTATTACATCTGTATATGTCTCATTTAGGGTAACTTACACTTTTGGCTCACAACACCGAAAATATTTTCCAGCTCTCAAGGTCCAGTCTAACCTTCTTCCATTTTTAAAGCCCTAAATGAGGAGCTGCACTGCACATGTAACTGAAAGTACTGGAGCTGAACATCTTATAAGGAGAATTTCTTGCCAGATTATATATACCTCATAGTTTAAGCAGGGCTGGCAGCAGTACAAGAGAAGCTGCTTTTTCAGAAAATCAGCTCTTCAGGTTTTCAAAAAGAAATCCACTTGTGTTTGAGGATTTAAGAGTTCTAAATTGGGAGAAAAGTGGAATTTATAGAACCCCCTTTTTAAATTGTGTACTAAAGGTACAAATACATATTCTCAGGTAGTGTTTTTCATGGACCTGCCCATGCACTTCGGGTTTGCTACAGAGATACTGACAGTGAACAAACTTTGGTTAAATAATTTTCCTGTCATTTTGAACTTGTTTTTGTCCTTTGTATGAAAATTCCAATTTACCTGTTATCTTTCTGGGGCCATCTTTCAGATCAGTTAATCTATGCTAGGAAAATTCATTTTGTGCCAGTGGTGATAATCACATAGAGCATGAAGTGACTGTTCCACTTGGACAAGAGCCTTATTGTTACTTCCAGATGCTGTCTGGGTCAATAGTGTGGTCTTTGCACACAGGTTTTTTCTAGCATCTGTCTGAAGAGCCCAGCAAAATGAAGCACCACTTTCCAGACATCAGCGTGGGGCTGGGGTAGTGGGTGATCACAGGGAGGCCTGTCAGTCCTTGCTTGCCTTTTGAATTTGGTGGCATTTCATGATGTTTACTTCTAGGTAAAAGGCATACAGCCTTTCCAATGAAGGCTTTTTCCTTGATTAATTAGGAGAGCCTGTTTTGTATGGACAGTGTAGTGGAAATGTCCTGTATTTATATTTGCCTCTAGCATCCTAATGCTGCTCTTTTTCTTTTTGATGGATATATTCAGAAAAAAAAACCCAACAAAAACATTTTTACTTTAAAATAGGAAAAACATTCCAGGTTTATTATAAACTTCAAATTAGTTGCTGTTGCTGCAAGGAACTTGCAACTTCATATAGAGATATATGAAGTTTATATTGAGATATAAGCTAGGGGGCTTAAGGCTGTTTAATATATTCCTAATGGTATGCAGTTCTTTTTGCACAGAAGTCTAGTAATGAATTTTTTAAGTGAGATTAGCTGCAGCTAAATCTGTATTTTTGAAACTTTCAGACTAATTTGAAACTGTAATGCAAACAAGTGTATGCTGATATGATTGCATAGTAAACAATACATAAGAAGAAGTCTGGTAAATTGCAGAATTAGTTTACTTATAGATAGATTTTCATACTAATAAATTTAGAATGTAAAATGAAATGCAGAAACATAGCACATCAGTTTTGCTTTGGAGTGTTGGCTGCTGCTGAAGTTTCAGCCAAAGTGAATGGTGACTGTTTAAATTTTTCTCTATTTGCAACTTGCATATAAAAATATAAATTAGTCTCCCATTTTTTGTCTTTGTGACTTGTGCTGTATTTCCATCTTAGAGGTAAAGGAAAACAAGTTTATTTACAGTCAGTGAAATTGCTAACTGTAGATAAATCTCAGGTCTGTTATTTGTACAATTTTCAGATTTGTGTTCATGAAACACTTAAAAATTGAAGTAGCAATAAATACAATGTTCATGTTTATTCTAAACAAATATAGCAAGGTAGCTATAAAAGCCATTAAATTATTCAAGGAGCTTCCTTAAAGAGTTCTTAGTTACCTTACTCCAAGCACAACATTTCTCTGATGGAAGGAAATTTTAACCAGTGATGGCAGAGTGCACGTAGCACTCAGAGGTGAAGTAATACTGTTCATTCACTAATTGCAAATATGGAAATTTTCAGAAAGTTGACTTGCCTGACAGAGTCCTTAATATCTCTGTTGATTAACAAAGTTAGAGCTATTGCAGGTAACTAATTAGATTAATATAGGAAAGTAACCATGTGCAGTTAAAAACCTGATGGACAAGGCTTGCTTTTTTTTTCGTGATGTTTTCTAAAAATACTGGATCAAGTAACCTTTTTGGGGGTGATTATGCAGTATGACTTACCTAGTTAAAATCCCCATTGCTGTTCTGTCTCCTGGAGCAGGGCCAGCATTTCCTCCCTGGCTCTCCCAGTTCTGCCTGAAAGGACTGGCACTGCAGCTGAGGCAGCAGCTCTGCACCTCCCCATCCCTTCTCACCTGGCACTACTGCTGCCTGCTGCTTCCCCATCACCTTGTGCCTCTTTGCAGTGCACCCTCCCAGTTCTTGTGCAAAGGCATTTTTCTCATCTAGACAGCTGTTCATTGGAAATTTAACTACACTATGTCATTTCACCTCAGTGCCCTGTGCTTAATATGTGTAATGTGTGAAAACAGCCATGACTAACTCAGGAAATGTTCCCTTCCTCTGCATTTCACTCCTGTGAGTGTTCGAGGTGAGCCCCAACATTCAGGGGCACTTCTCAAATGTGTGTTTGTTTATTGATAACACTGTAAGGGAAAAGGGTGCACAGTGAGTTTTGAGCATAAAGTGCAACAACTATGAACAATGATATACCTTCTGTACCTGCAGTATGTAGTATGGCCTATTTTAATGTAGGAACAACAATTTACCAATTTGCAGCAGCAGTTTAGTTAATTTTAGTAACAGTCTCAAGTAAGGTATGTTGCAGTTGCCATTAAATTGAAAAACAAACTTTTTCCATCATTGTCCTTTTTTTCTTTAAACCTGTGTACTCACAGAATACATAAGTTACTTCTGATTGAAAAAGAAGACACATTTTAAGAGGACAAAAAATAGAGTAACATATTTTGTATATCCTTTTCATTAGCAAGTATAATTTCTGGCTTAATCACATATTAATACGTCAGCTTTTTGCAGTTTTATGTAGCAAATGTTTTTTAGTGTAGTGTATTAAAATTATTCTGAGATTAACCAAATAACTTCCTTTTTTCTTTTTTCTTTATGCAAGGGAGCTACTATTAAAAGGGATGAACATACTGGTGCAATTGTGGTGGCCAGGATAATGCGTGGAGGAGCTGCAGATAGAAGTGGTAAGGTGTTGCTGTTTGGCATTAGCCATTCAAGAGCTCAGAACAAGATGAGATAAAATGGCATATTTTGTAGAAATTAAATACATCACTATCACAAACAGAAGTATTTGGGCTCTTAATAGTTTTCCAAAGTGATATTTCAATACTGCTGAAAGTGTGCTGATTTTTTTCCCCAATTCAGTTGCAGCAAGGTGTCTTTGAGTTAGTGCATACAGAGGGGTTTTTATATATATAATGGCTTTTTTCCAATTGATGACATCCATTTATAAATCACAGAATATGCTGAGTTGGAAAGGACTCATCAAGATCATCAAGTCCTACTCTTGTCCCTGTGTCAGATACCCCAATAATCATTCCATGATGTCATATGCCAACCTGCTGATGGAGGAACTTGGGGTGCTGACATTATTTTATATTAGGACATCCATTTGGAGTTTCAGCTGGTAGTTCTCAAAATTACAGCACATCCTTGTTTAGTTTGGGATGCTCAGTGTCTGCAAAAACCTAAGCAAGAAGTTCTGAATCATACATTAAGGTGTCTCTTTTCCCTGAAGATAATCTAGGACAGCTGTGTTTCATCCTTAGATGCAGTAATGGAGTAAATCTAGATATAGATAGATGATAGATAGATAGATAGATAGATAGATAGATAGATAGATAGATAGATAGATAGATAGATAGATAGATAGACAGACAGCTTAGCAAACATTTGTGCCACAAATTAGCATTCCCAGCCTTAGTGCTCTTTGCATTACCTGTACCTGTGTAGCAGTAAGAAAGTAGTAGAGTAGAAAAAGAGTAGAAAAAGAATTGGCATAGATATTTTTTAAACATCTGCATGAAAGTCTGGAAAACTTGTAGAGAAAGTGGTACTGATTTTTAGGAGGAAGACGGGGAGGTGAGTTAACCAACCACCTTATCAAATTTGTCTGAGAGGACACTAGCTGTTATGTTCACCATATATTCCTGTTTTTATCTTAGAGCTTAAAGTGTGTGAAAGTTGTAGCATAACATATATGAACAAGGGAGAAACAAGCTGAATGTTAATGACAGTTTTTGTGTAATACCTAGCTACAGTTTCACAACTTCTCTTTTTCTTCTGTAGGGCTTATTCATGTTGGTGATGAGCTGAGGGAAGTCAATGGGATTCCCGTAGATGATAAAAAGCCTGAAGAAATAATACATATTTTGGTAAATACTAAATATTTTTAAATTACTTTAGGAGAGTTAAGAAAAAGTAATGAGATTTATGATGTTTACTGTATTTCTTAGAAAAAATTACGTTCTACTATAATGGCTTTTCTTCCAGTACCATCATTTAAAAATCTGTCATTTCTCATAGAGTGATTGTCCATGCATTACCTATATATGCAATTATAGATTACTTGTAAAGAGTTAAATATTGCCATAAATATGTTACAGAATGCTGCAGACTTCAGTTCATAATCCACAGTATTTAAGGCTCACCATGATCTGTTGGATTTGAACTATTTAAAATGTATTCGTTAATAACTCATTAATAACTCATTGTCACTCCATGTGACTGTTAATTATTAATACAGGTACTAGATAGATTGTATAACTGGTATATAAAGATTTTATATGACACTGATTTACAGTATATAGCCGTATGTATTATTCTGTCTACACTCTTCTAAACTGCACAGTCTCTAAAGCCAGCCTGATTTCTCATTATTGAAACACTATTGCAAATTTAGTAATTTAGACTTTTTCAGAAATATTAATATTTTTACATCAAAGAAATTGATGAGGGTCATGATAGCTCCATTATTCATGCTGTGGGGTTTTCTATATTCATAAATTCCTTGCTGTCCTGCTGAATTGAGCAGCTGTCTCACAGTTTTGGTTCAGGAACCAAGATCATTCAGGTGCTAGCCTGCTGATATTCATTCTTGCTTTATGGTTTCATGTTCCCTACAGAACCATAGTTTCCTTCAAAAATTAATAATTTAAAATGTCTAGAAACAAAATACCACTAGAAAAGGTGTGAACAATTTCCCCATTTACCTTTTTGAGGTCCCGTATAAACATCAAAAGCTAGTGAGAGCTTGTTTCAAAAGTACCAAAATTATTGATTCCAGTCCTAGGGCGGGTGACATAAGCCCTTGGCTGCTGCCTGTCAAGCAGCGAGCCTTGGATGGCAGACCCGCGGCGGAAGAATGTCTCGCTTGGTAGTGGACAGGCCTGTTTCCATTTTGCTTAAATCGTCGGCTGGCTGTTGCACTCTGCTCCTTTTATGAAACTTGTCGGCTGCATGCAGTAGCAGCAGAGCCTCCACCTGATTAGCACTTCCTTCAATAGCAAAATGTCACTGGGGCAGCGGGAATATACTGTGGTTAATAAGTAAAATGCAGCCAGACACACTTTAAGTGGGATATAGGGAAAGATGAATGGATGAGGTGGTTGATGATGGCTAACTTGTTTTAAGATTTATAGCAAAGGGCTTTTTTTCCATTTAGTACACGTCGTCTATTCAAATATGTTTTGCTTTTCTAGTTTCTTAAAGTTGCCAAGTGAATAAATCCCACCCCTAATAGCTCTATATGATAAATATGGCACAAGTCTGTTTGAATTTTTCTATTTTTTTTTTTTGAAAAATGAAATGTTAGTTTGATTTTTCCAGGGATGTCCAAACTGTGCCAGGAGTCCAGCAGTTGCTTCTAATATGCATACACTTAAGCTGTAGCATTTTCTCCTGCTTTCAATACAGAAATGGGACCTCTGAACCATGCAGGTCACAGTTTTTAACAGTCCAACTGCCCCACCAGAGAAGAAAATAAACCCAAGCATTTTAAGTGGGTATTTTAATTTTTTTTTTTCACTTAACTAAAAGTTTGGTTAAGTGAAGCTGTCAACTCCAGATATCATGCTTGGGAGAGGATAGACTCATTATATTCTTTTAAATTCATTTGTATTTCTTTATTTGCTAAGATTTCTTTGAAATGTAAAGCTTAATTCTCAGTGCATTTTCTTTTCAAATATTCACCAGGCTCAGTCTCAAGGAGCCATTACATTTAAAATTATACCCAGTGTGAAGGAAGAAATGCCAATGAAGGAAGGCAAGGTAAGCAAGACTATTTCAGAAGCCATGGCAGTAACTGTTATGCTGAGGATATGTATTTTTTGCTTGGATGACAGAACCAAGAATGGGATTTGTATCTGTGGACTCAAGTTTTGTAATGTGACAGAACTGTACATGATAGCACACTGTACACTTCAGTACACAGGTGCTGAATTTATGAGTGGGTGTAACGTGGTTCCTGAGCCTGAACTCTCAGCTGTGTAGTTGACTGGTAATATTCCACCTCCTGCCAGGACCTGGCTTGGTTCCAAGTACTCCTTCCATCATTCACTAGGTAGAAGACACCTGATAGCATCTTGGTTTAACAGTGTCTTCTCCCCTGTTCCTCATATGGGCACACTGTGCACCTGCAAAGTCCTGCTTGCCTTGAGTCACAGAGCCTTTGCTCCACTGAGACTGCATTTGCAGAAGCAATGAGTTGAACACTCCCATATGAACTTCCAATGCTAGACATCCATAAGGATGATCTGCAGAAGTAAATATTTACATTATTTAGTTCAGTGGTTTTGAACAGTAGAAACAGGAGAGGAAGATACCTTTGGATTGCATTTAGTATTTGATTCTAAAGATCATCTGTTTTGTTCCAGATGTTTATCAGAGCCTTATTTGACTATAATCCTAATGAAGATAAAGCAATTCCTTGTAAAGAAGCTGGACTTGCTTTTAGAAAAGGAGATATTCTTCAGATCATGAGCCAGGATGATGCAACCTGGTGGCAAGCCAAACATGAAGGTGATGCCAATCCCAGAGCAGGCTTGATCCCTTCAAAGCATTTTCAGGAGAGGTGAGCTACTGAGAAGCACAATTCCATTATTTTTTGCAGTAAGAGAAGAGACTTATTGGTGAGTTGTTAAGTTAGCATAGATGGCATGTGTGATACTGATAGATTACATGGGTACAATAAACGTGCATTTGCAGCAGGCCAACTGACTTGGAAACATGTTACTGACATACTCTGGATTTCCTTATTTCTCTGGCTAGAATTAATAATGACAAAAACTGATAGGATTACACTGATCCAGACTGAAAGAAAAAACATATGGAAAATAGCACATCAGTATCTGCATTCACGCTGATGTACTATGCAGGAATAAGAACTGCAGCAGGTTTTGGAGAGCTTACAAAAATTTTAGGCAAGATTTAATTTTTTTAGATTGTGAATAGATTACATTGTTTAAGTTTATTTCTTATAAAATCTTCTGTATATTTTGCAATAGTCTCATGATATTAAGTGTTTATTAATCCCAAATTTGCAGTGAAAACTGAGGAGCTTGTGTCTTTTCCCCACCACCTCCCATTTTATAGGAGATTTGCATTAAGAAGACCAGAAGTGCAGGTTCAGCCACTGAAAATTTCCAACAGAAAATCATGTAAGTCTGTTAAACTGGAATAGAAATAATACTCCACGTCTCTAACCTTGTAAAATTGCAGTTTGTTTCACCTACAGGATGCATTTCTCCCAGGCACAACAGCCTCTTGATCCCATTTTATCAGTAGGAAAACAAATATAAATAATGTTGTTAAAAGCTTTAAAAGAGGCTAGAAACATTCCCAGACTTCTGACTTTGTTTTCGAAGTACTGAGCTCAATTAATACTTTGATATGTAATATTTCAAAGGTTGAAGAGTATTCCTTTCCTGTTGAAACAGTACAGAATTGGCTCAACAGTTTATATAATTTCGACTGCATCAGCACAGTGAAATTTATAGAGTAAGATGAAAGGTCTGATAGTCTCCCCCTCTCTCCCCCATGTAGTTGATAATTTTTTGTGTCCCATGAAGCAGTAGAATTTTTTGAAAGTCAGAACATTCAGTTCATTGATACACATTCACAGAATCACTTCTTACTGCTTTTTAAACAAACTCATCCTTAATAGTCTCGGTTTTTAAATATGGTAATTGCACAATATAAGAAAAATAACCTCTAAGAAAGAACATACATTGAAACAAATGTTTTTCTTCACTGGAATTTACATCAACATCTGTTTTAAGTGTTATTACATATTTTACTTGACCTGTTATTTCTTTCAGTTGTACAGGCTCATAACAAAGTGAGCAATGTAAGAAACTATCATGCTACAGCAGGATCTAAATCTTAAATACAACCATGATTGTGAGTTCAACTAGAAGTATTCAGAAAGTGGTCTAATATTTCCAACCACATTATCTAACAATGAAAGAAAAAGTATGGATACCATGGCAGACAGTGGATGCTGGCACACTAAGTGCCAAACAAAATGCTTTTAACTTTAAAACTCCTCACCAAGGTTTCTGTTGCAATTTTCCTAACTTCTTGCTGTGGTTGTTGTGTTCTGAAGCTTGACAATAACAGTTATTTTTCTGATAATCCTAATTTTCTATCTTTCACCCCATTTCACTGTTTGATTGTGTGCCCTAATGCTATTGTTAACTCCAAAGCCCTTGACTAGGGTTGTAATTGCAGTAACAGACATTACAATTGCACTATAGCTTTTCTGTTTACATAGATCTTAGAAACAAGAGGAGCTTCTCCAGCTTGTAGTAAATCTGTTGTTTTTCTAGGTTCTAGGTCAAGTTGCTCTGCCCCAGTTTTGGAAAAGTGTCTGATCCCAGGGTATAGCTATTTCTCTCTGCCCACTGCTCTTGAATCTGGATAATACACTCAGCAAGAGCCTTCAATTAAGGTGGCACTGGTGCTGTTGAAGAGGTAAATCAGCTGCTGCAGCAACACCGCATGAACCCTTTTATAATGGACTGCATCTTTCTAGTGACCTTCAAGTGAAAGGTTTTACAAGATGCATCTCACCCTTCCAAATAGGCAGCCTGAACTTGATTGGGAATTGCCAAAATTACAACCCAAAGAAGACCCAGAGTACAATGCCTACTGTTGTTTCTGCTTTTTCCACTGACTGCCTTAACTAGCTTGAACAGGGAGAAGAGTTCCTCTTTTCCTCCCCTTGCCTTTAAAATATGACAGAGCATGAGGGTCAAGCAGTATGCCTATTACTGTTCTCTCTTGGAATTTCTTTGAACAAAGCAAGTCTCAACTAAATACCATCTAGAAGGCAGTGGTGCCTCTTGAAGGAGGAAAGACTGCAGAGTAATGTAGGTTTGTCATTCTCTCTCTTCCTTTTTTCTTAAGACAATCTGCTGCTATATCTGCCAGATTTTCATGGGAATCGGGGAAATGCTGTTCTGAGTAGAGATTCATCCCTTCGTTCAAAGACTAAACATGTTTTTAGTGCTGGGAGGGAATTCAGATCCTTCATGGAGAAGACATTTTAAAGATCAGAATTTAGCAGTAGAAAAAAACATTGTGTTTAGGATGTTGCTCAAAAGGCTCTCAGGAAAACCTTCCACTTGCTTGGATTTTCAAGAAGATTCTGCTGGGAAACTCTGCACCTTTGGTATCTTTCTAAAGTTAATCAGCTTTTTTTGTGTTACCAAGCATAGCAGTGAAGCTGTGAGATACGAAGGCCGTGTCTGTATTTGTGCACAGCAATCATCTTGCCAAAACTGGGAGATGCTGGAATATCATGCATTGCTCAGCTGAACAAACAGCATTATAACAGCACCAGAAACATGTAAGGAAGGTGGCATAGAGAACATAAAATTGGAAAGAACTGCTGGGTTCAATTTTTTTTTTTTTTTGAGCCCATGTATGAAGGTGGAAAATTGATAATGCTTGATTTCTTCAGGTTTCTTTTAATCCTTCATCTTAATATAGCGTTTTCCACTGCTTGGTAATTACTTTCCACTAGAATGGTATTTATGTGGGGAGACATGTTCTGTAGATCATCCTGAACTTGCTGTATATTGAGAGGCTGCTTGCTATTGCAGTGGTTCCCATCCAGTCCTGTGACCTGAATTTTCTTAGCAGTTTGGAGAAAAAAGGGCAGTTTGCCAGTTGATATTATTATGGCTTCCAAAAAAGATGAAAACCTGTTAACTTCAGGAGAGCTGCTGAGAGAAGTCCCTTTCCTGACGGGACTGGGAGTTGCAATAGGAAGCTTTCTTGACACATGGTATGTAGCCATGGTTGTTGATCTGCTCTGTTCAGTCAACTCATTCCACAAATCCCATGTTTTGTAATGAGGAAAAAACCTTGATACATACCTTTGTTTTCAATAGGTGGATTGAGGAAAAATACTCTGTTTTCTTGAATGTCCAAAAAATGTGAGTCAGCTCTGGTTTCTTAGGTGGGATTCCAGGGTGGTAGTGTCCTTTTACTTGAAAATTAATCTAAAAATCTGTTAAAATCATATCATATGCAAGAAGTATCCTATAACTTCTTTTTTTTCCTTTCTTCTTAAGCCAGTCCTGGAACTGGAAAAGACAGTTATATTTATCTGTACAAAGAGCTCTCTGAAACAGACAACAATTGTTTTTGCTTTGATAATTAAGTTATTTCAAAACCTGAAAGGAGATAGATTGGATTACTTCTGGGAACCCTTCTTTCTGTTTCCTGTTTTGAATTTTTCACTCTTTTCAGCATTGCAATGCATGTAGTTGCTAATCTTTATACGTATTTGTGTATCATACATTTGGAAGCAAAATAAAAGTGGGCTTTTTTGGTGATGATCGTATGCATACCCACATTGAGGAAAGAGCAAAAAATACTTTCTACAAAACTTTTTCTGCAAGACTTATTTGCACTGAAATAAACAAACCCAATCTAATTCTAAGTTATTAAAAGGATCAGTTTTTAATGGAAATGCCAATTCTTATTTTCACTTTAATAGTCGAGTGAACTCTTCCATTGTGTCTATGTGTAAATACACATGCCTTTCCCAGCATTTAGCCCTTTTCTTGAAAGACAAAACAGAATCATTCTCACGTTAAAGTGAAAAACATTTCGTATGTCATGTGTACACTGGAGGAGGGGGCAGAACGGTGTATACTCCTTATTGAAATCACACTCTCTCATGTGCAAATGGAGAAGATGCACATTTTGATGGTATCTGGGACTGAAGTTGAAGAAAACTGGCAATTTAGGTGGAGCCTGCACTGACAAGAGGAAGATATAGAAGAAATAGGAATAAAAATATAAAGGGAAAAGAAAGGAAGTAAAACTTTGTAGTGAGGGTGAAGAAAAGGAGAAAGTATTGCAACAAGAGCAATGGACAAAAGCTGCCCATAAGCCCCATTAAGCAAAACCCCACAGAGGATGGGCTTTGAAATTCTTAGATTAATGCAATTAACAGCATTATGCAGGAGCATTGCTATAGTCATTATTTGTGCAATGGTTCAGTTTCTTGTTGATTCTGTTTAAATAAAATACTAATATATTTACTTTGTAAAAGTCTTTGAAACAGCGAATGCAAAAATTACTGACAAGAGCTCTGACCTGATTTGTTTCCTATTGTTGGTAGAAAACCTTAGTAAGTTCAACAGTAATATTTGATGCATGAGACAAGTGGCTGTTAGGTGTTCTGACCTGCTGATAAGATTGATATGCTAATTCCCAGGCTTAGGGTTAGTGCAGAAGTGATGGAGGAATAACAAACCACGGAAGTATTTTCAGCATTTTTTCCCATACTTAACAGCAATTACTTTTCAGTAAAAAGTAGTCTTGTACATTAATACTGTGGGGAAATGATACTGGGGAAAAAAATTGTAAGAACAAGGAGCATAGGAAAAAAAAGTAGGAAAATGGAATGAATATAAAGGAACAGAGTTGCATGAGACTGTGTGAGTAGGACTAACCCTGCATGTGCTGGGATGGTGAATGAGCCATATGCCTGAGTGAGTGTGAGGGAACTCTCTGGGATACAGAGGGAGGTTCTGTAGATGTGTCTGCTTACATACAATTGGCTTTCGTGTGTCTGAGCTTGTGAGCCACTGCTGAATGCCAGCTCCATGGATACTTGCTCACCTGATATTCCTCAGTAATACTTAACAGCATTCCTGGCTTTAGGTGATCATCTTAGCTTGGACAGCTTGTCAGCCAGAGCTGCCTCTGTGAGTTTCTCCTGTTGCTGCATGCTGGCTAATTTGGAATGACATGAGACTTTGTACAGGGAACAATTATTTGTTTAATAGCTCCCACTCTGTTAACGTCCATACAAAGACTACTCATGCTCTGACTGTGATAGATATTGCCAACAGGTTTGGTCATTCCTGCACATGTAGCTTACTTTAATTTATAGGCAAAAGTGATAACCTGTTTTTTTAAGGAAAAAACATTCTTTGAATAACAACCAAATAAAACTTACTATTCTGCAAATGTTATAAACTGCAATAATCAGGCAAGAAATTATATTTCTTCAGCATAATTTTGCTTTCACAGTGGTTACTGTGTTTATTCTTACATTATGTGTTTTGTATCTGATGAAAATTACTGGTAACTTTATAGTAGTGTTGCCTGTAAGCTCTGTCAACTTGTGCACTGTGTTCATTATGTATATGTGTATACCCATACCCTGTGTGTACAGTTTAATATATGTATGTAGCATATATGCCAGAGATATATGTTCAGAGATGTCTTTTCCATGAAAATACATTTGTTCTGTGTACTTATAGCTAAATGTAAATACTTACTGTGATAAAGCCGTCATCATGTAGTTTTTCTAAGGCTTAAAACCCATTTTACTTTCAACTTTGATTTATGAGATGTGATTGGCATTGTGTGAGCAAGAGGAAAGACTTAACTGCAGCCAAATGGTGTTCATTCAAACAAGATGTAACCCAGTTTACCCATAGTTGAGTGTCTTTTGAATTGAAGATTATATTCTGCCAACAAAAAAATTCAAACAGGCTAAAAGAATAAATGCTTTGTACTACTTGTATTTGAAGACCAAACATTTAAGATAAATGTATAGTAGGATTCTTTGTGCTTGTTATAATTGCTGCACAATCTTAACTCTGCCTTTCTTCTCAGTATTTTTCTGTGTTCATATTTGCAACTTGATTGCCCACCTGCAGGTAGTTAAAAGTACAAACAAAAAATAAACCAGACCTATAGAGTTAAATTAGCACATTAGCATTTTTGTTCAGAAGTCTCCTGTCCTTACAAATCTTAACTTCCTGCTACCACAGAGAAATTAAAGAAACCTGAAGCTGGATGACATTTGAGTCAAGTTCACATGAGACAGAACTGGAAATGGATCTGTCCTTCACTGCAAGACTATCCTTCTTCATTTTCCAAATTATCTTCGTAGAGATACTGTTATCTGATTGTTTTATAAGAGAATTAAATTTGATCATCTTAAATTTCCTATTGAATGAACGTAATTTATCATTCAATCTACAAAACTCCAGAGCATAAAAACCTGCTAAACAGTGTAAATGTTGATTGCTGTGTGGGGCTGTTCATCACCAAAAAATCGAGAGTGTTTAATATATTCACTGTAATGCTGACTATTGTACATCACAATTTCTTGCTTACTAAAGTAAAGTGTAGTTTAAGGAATAATGCAACTTGTTTGTGATAAGAAACTAGAACAGAGCTGCTGGATCAAATTTGAGGTTGAGAAACATTTAAGTAAAATTGCTTGGTGGAAATATTTTTGAAAGAAAGTCAACAAAAGCAAAAAATCTTAGTCTGATGCTGGGCTGTTCCAAAGAGTTGAGAATGTTCCTGGAAGTGGCCCTGGTTTTGAGCTTCCTAAGTAGTATAATTTAGGTGAGGCCCCCAAAAACCAAATCTTGATTACATTTCAGTTAAAATACATACAAAAACACAGTGTATATGATACTGGTTTTCATTGTTATAGTTTAGCATTATTGGCTACGCTGAAATCTTTCTAAAATGAATAAAACCACCTAAGCTTCCATTGCACTTGTGTTTCCTATTTCTTTTTTCCCATTTGTCTTGTTACAGCTTTGTTGTCATTTCATAAACCTGTTTCATGACTATTTTCTTTGGAACTTCCTCTCTCTTCTTACCACAATACATTTAATTGATTGTATTTCTTCTTTTCTCAGTGTTTTATTTGTTCCATGTTGCCTTATGGTTTGGGTTTGGGGTTTTTAAAATTTTGTTACTGTTTTTGTTTCCCTACTTCCCATCAGATTTCCTCCTCTTTAGTCTTTGACCTCTTTTAGTCTTTAATTTGTCCCTTCCAGCTGAAGATCTTTCCTTTCTCAGCCCACTTCCATTTAGTGAAACTGTACTGGCCCCAGTTTTTTATGTCTCAAAACTTTGGAACTTTGGGCACAAACTTGCTGCATGCATACAGCTGCCTCAGATGCACAGAGCTGTATTTAGTAGTGAATCACAATACAAAGTTTCCTGGCAAGTAACCTCTGACTTTACTAGGGACAGGCAATAGCTCTGGTAAAGGTCCTTGTAAAGTTCAAACTGGGAGCTACATGCTGATGACTGTTTATAGCTGCATTAAGCTATGAAAACCCAGTGATTTCCAAGATCTTTTCATTACAGACTGTTATTTTCAACCGTAAGAGTAGCCCAAGAAAGTTAAGAGCAGTATTAAGAAGGAAAATTTTTAACAAAACACAAGAAGTTTAGAATGCCTTTATCTCAACATTAAACCTCAGCTTGTAGATGTTTTGGCATGTGCTTTCTGGGATCCACTGACTCACTTGGGAATGCTGATGTCTTTCAATTTATGGATAAGCATGTCCCCTTTCCTGGCAGGGGTAGCCCAGAAGCCTGGATTCCTTTCAGTGTTCTCAGCCCTGACGCTGTAACTCCACCATGTACCACACCTGCAGGACTCCTGTGAGGTCTGCAGTGGTCAGGGTTGAGTGTACACACCTCTGTCCATGTGTACATACCAACCTCCTTTGCTCCTGGTCTGGATTTTCATGTTCATAAATGAGGGTTTACCTGTTACCAGTGTTAAAATACCAGACAGTATTTTAAAATGCATACTCATTAGTTAAGTCACTTAATAACTTTGTTGAATTCAGGAAACTTTTAAAATCTATTTATGTGAATTGGCCTTGAGCATTAGTGACTTGTTTTCAGGAGATACATTGCAGTCTATTGAAAGTCATGGAAATGGAAATACAGAAAAATTTGTCATACATCACAGAGAAGGAGAAAAGAGTTAGTACCTGGAAGCCAGCCTGCCATTCTAGATCCAGGTTTAGGCCATTTGTCAAGAACTGGGAGCTTTTAAGCTCAAGAGAGAAAAATGGATCCAGTGCTTTCACCTTCAACTCACAAAACTGTCTACACTCTTTTAAAGCACCAGATGTGGTCAACCAAGGAGTGTTCACGTTAGAGGACTTCCCTGCCAACTTAAGCCATATGGTCGCCCTGACCATAGAAATAAACTTTAAATAAGATTTAGAAAAGTCTTCCAAATCAATATTTTAAAATGTAAGTCCTCAAGAAAAATGGTACCAAGAAATGATTGTACAAAACAGTATTTTTCCTGTGGCAGAAGAGACTCTTATGTCAATTTCATGGCGTGAAATGAGAAGAGCTCTTCCATGTGGTCATATATGCAGGAGAATTTTGACCTAGCCTTTGTTTTGTACATTAGTTATGCATAAAAGATTGTAAAATAGCTCTTGAATAATTTTTCACATTTTGAGAAAATACATGCTTCATGGAAAGTCTTTGAAATTACTATATTTTAGACCTATTTATCCACATTTTAAAGGAAATTTGAATGAGAGGTAGATTGTTAAATCTCTCTATAAATCTTAACATTGGTATATAATATCTTTGTGAACAAGAATTCATTGTATTTATCTTGCTTTTCTGTATAACCCCAAAGATTATTACAAAAATGTATATTTTCTGCTATCAAGGCAGTAGAAATGTATTGATTTACTATAGGTAAGGAGAAAGTCTTATGTAGCTCTATTATATTAGGATAATGTCAGAGAAAAGATTACAAGACTATATTAATTCTTTCAGCATATTTTCAACTGCAATTGTAGAGTTTCCAAAAAAAAAAAAGAAAAAAAAAGCCATAACGAGAAAACCTTTTCAAAATTCATCTCGAAGGCTATACTGGGCAGTCCCAGCTATTACTGTAAGTGCAGAAAAATACTGAGATCATGTTCATGGTAGCGATTCTTAGAAGTTCTAAGTTAAGACTGATTAATTGGAACTAACAAACTTTGCATTTAATACCAAAGAGATCTTCCATGACAACAAGATAAGGTCATTTCTACCAAATGAATAGTGGAAAAATCACATATGGGAATTTAAAGTGCACATAGTATTTCAATGCCTTTTTACATCCTTTTCTGAGTGTAGTTAAACTCACTACTGGTATGTTGGTATATGCCTCAATATAATAGGTGCTGTCAAGAGAATTTGAGAGTAGCTTACATACCTGATTTTTTTCCTATTTATGAAGTATTAAACAATAATACTTTGTCTTTTTGGCTGTTCTAAGATGAGGAAGCGGTTGAGTGTGGTAGGTGCATTTTTCTTCTTCGATTTAACTTTTCTTTCTTAAGTTATGTTTTCACTTCATTTAATGATTTCCTTTCCTATTTCTCCTTTGTGCTTCTCAGAGGAAATTGAAGGTACAAGTATAAAAGTTTCCCTGAATAGCCCAATAATTTTATTTAGAGAACATGTGTTTAGAATTAAATTGAATATAGTCCAGTGTTTCTAGGAGATGTTATACATATGATGCTTTTATATTGCCACCAAATACATTGAATAGTGTTTTAAAGTAGATAAAAATACCAGAATATTCCTAGTTGCTTCATTTAATGATCAGTAATTTGAACTGTTGTTTTAAACTGCTTTCTCTCTCTTGAACTTCTGCAAGATATGTATAGAAAAGCAGTATGATAGAATAATACTGCGAGCACTTGGGTGGGCTGGGATGGAGAGAGATGGTTCCAAGTTAATTACATGGCCATGAGAGGTCCTGAGCTTCTAACAAATACTGACAGACTATATCTCTGAGGTGGTAGAAGGTTCATCTATGTGGTATCATCGTTACTGTTTTCCCTCTGAGTTTCCCTCTGAGTGTAGCCAGTTATTGTTATGTTTGCAGCATATGTTAAAGTAATAGCAGCTGATCTCATGGTTTTTTGTTTGGTTTGTTTTTGGTTTGTTTTTTTTTTTTTTTACTCAAGAGGCTTTTGTTTATAAAAGCATGAGAAATTGTAGCTCATATTTTTGATCAAAGGGCCTCTGGCATGTAAAAATACACATTATAGCTATTTTATATTAAATGAGAGGATGTGTTTTTGATCAAAAACCTTTCTGTCTAATCCAGTGAGCCAAAACATAAAGCTAAAGTTTGATAATGTGTAGTTTACAAAAAAGCTTGATTTACTTCAAATCGTTTTGCTTTCTTTTAAGTGGCATATTTTCTATTAACTGATAAAACGTGAATAATACAGTGTTAGAATTTTTTTTAGAATGTTTGTTGTCATCACAACTTTTGCTTGAAAAGGTAAAAAGATCAGTGTGCATGCTGCAAAATCCAAGAATATCTCCAGCTAAAATATAAAACAATAAATATTGTTTTATGTTTTTAAGAAAATGGCTTTTTGAAGGCTTTTTAATGCTATGCTTTGTACAGTTATCATTTTAAAAATAATTTCTTCTGTATTTTTTGCTGGGCTTCTAACTTTTCTGCTTTATTTCTTGGCTCTTATTCTGTATGCTTTTACCCTTCGTCCAGAAGATGCTGAATGTGCTGGTCACAACAGTGGATCCTATCTAGGTGAGCAATTGGTTACAAAAGACAATTTTGTTTCTTTCTTTCAGCTTCTTTTCCCTGGAGCTACTGTGTCTACTTTGCTTTTGGGGGTAATCTGCATAGAAATGTCCTTACTCTGCATGACAAATGCATGAATATTAAGGTTTTAAACATGGCTCATTGGATTTGACATAAAGGGTTTATATAGTGTATGCCTTTACCTGGTTAAACATAGGCTAATAAAATACTGGTTTGATTTTAAAGTCAAAATTTTTAAAGTACATGAAGCAAGCTATGTGTTTAATGAAATAAAAAGGTTACTGTATCATGAAAAATTATTTAAAGACACTCTCAAGGTTTTATTCAAGTTTTGTCTACGCATTTTTTCTTCGTACATGTCTATCTAACCATTTTGGGAGGATTCAGTAAGAATAGAGAGCAAATTTGCAGGCACCAATTCTTTTTCCACATTACAAAATATCAGTCATAATAACTCAGTAGCTTAAATTTAGCTTTAAAGCTGGTCTGAGCTCAATGTATCATTGCAGGGAACGGGGAAGAGGAGGGGCAAGAGTCCTTTGGCTTCTTTTTCAAGATTCCAAATTTCAAACAAAAGTAACATTTAAAAAAGGTGAATGTTCCATGATATGTTTCAACTTTTTAGTTTGTGCCATTTTGAAACCTATGTAAAAATATTTTAGTTGAAACTATCCAGAATTCCTGCCAGCTGAAGGCTGGCTGGAGCACATTTTGTGGCAACCAGCCCTTTTCCCAAGACTTTCATCCTCCTACTACAAGAGGAGTGGGGAGAAACTTGTCAAAGTACTTTAGTATTTCCAAGCCAGTGGGCTCACTGAAACGTCCTAGACCAATACTGTAAATTGGAGTTGTTTTAACATAGCACTTTAATGGTTTTAAATGTGGCATATAAACTACATCAAGTACATACAAAGTATATAATTGAAAGAACTCTGGCCTGTTTACAAAATCTTAGTGTGGTATAATTCCATCCTGTGCTTGTGGAACTTGTGAATATCTGATCATGCTGAAAATACACTTCTGACCTTTGTTAAGTAATCAACTAAGTTCATGTTGAGTTGTAATTGTATTGAAATATTGGGTATGTTTGGAAAATGATAATTTGGATGTGATTCTAGATGAAATTAATTTTCCTTATCAAATAATTAATTTCCTTATCAAATATGAAATAATAATATAATAAATTTCCTTATCAAATAAATCCACCTTTTCTAGGTACTGTAGCCTTTTTCACTGAAAAATTTTGGTCCATAGTTACCAAAAAGACATGGCCATCTTAGGAAGAAGCATCTTGAGGAAGAAGCTACTGTTGTCCCAGAAGCAAAGAACAAAATATCAAGATGGGTTGTAGTTTAC
This sequence comes from Urocynchramus pylzowi, assembly GCA_013397555.1. NCBI lineage: Eukaryota > Metazoa > Chordata > Aves > Passeriformes > Fringillidae > Urocynchramus > Urocynchramus pylzowi. The sequence goes on from VZRH01006481.1 coordinate 522,879, forward strand.
TTAGGCAAAACTTTACAAAAATTATTCAGAATGGTGAAGTACAGTTCAGGCAATGGTTTCTTTCTTGAGAGCTTCCATGTAGTGGAATGTTGTCAGCAGTCCAGAGGTGGTACCTTCAGCCACCTCATGCTGGGTGTGTGGTTTTGGAATGAGATGTCAGAGAGGAGAGTCAGAAGGCAGAAAAACTAATGTTAGGACCAGTTTTGGGGTAAGGACACAAGTATATTCACTGATTGTGAATAAAATAGTTTTTTTGGCTTAGAAATTAGAGGTTTCTTGGAACTCTTAGCTAAGAATCATTTGTTTAAAATTTTCCTATCTTAAGAACAAGCAGGTAGGCTTGTGACAGTTGATGTTACCATTCTTCTACATGCAGTAACAGGACACAGTGATTTATAATTCAGACTGTCTCTATGGCTCTGGCACTTCAATCTGTGAACCAGATTACTGTGTGAACACCTGCCCCTCTCTGAAAGGATATGTACTTCACACCCATGAGGAGGTGGTCATGAGGAGCACAGGAGGAGAGGGTTCAGAAGGCTGAATGTCTGAACCATTTTGGGTCAAATCTTTTATATCCAAAGCTATACTGCTATTAATTTGAATCTCTCCTCTAAAGTGACTCAGATAAATTTAATGATTTTTCACCAAAGTCTAATATTTAAGCCACAGTATGGTATCGTATGTTTCTGCTGCAATTTCCTGAGGAATTGCTGAGGAAAACGTTAGGAGTTTGCCTTTGCCAAGCTTAAATTCTGGTCACATTGCTTGAACCTTTATGAACATACAATAAATATAGATGAATATCATCTGTTTACTATTCTCAATTTCATCTTTAAAATCCAGACATAATCTAAATTTTTATTAACCCTGTCTAAATGTGCAAGCTGGGAATCAGTCCAGAAGCAAACATGGTAAGAAGTCTGCTCTGTGTTTGTGCAGTTCCTGTGTAACAATAGAAATCCTCAGTATACAAGCCAATGTAAAAAGAATACCAATATTTTGGGGGGAAAATAATATCCAGAAATATCTAGTAAAAATATTGTGTTCATACAAACCTAGATAATGACCATGGTACCAAACTTACTTTTGTCAGTAAAATGAATACAAAGGGTGCTTTTAAATGCATTTACAATTAAATAGAAGTTGTTTACTCTAAGATGAAATTAAATTCAGCGAAGAACATATGTAATTTAAACACGTACTTAAGCGCTGATTTTAATGAATGAAAAATAACAAAAGTCCACATAAGTGCTTTATGGAATTCTAGAGTCTTACTTGTGAATTTATGAAGCATGCACGAATTTATATTTTATTATTTCCTGTTAGTGTAGTTTGTCTGAATGTGAGAAATTTCTGGTTTTATTAGTATATTTGAAATTTACACAACATAGTTGCAACCTACTTCTTCAGAATTATGATATTAAATGTAAATAAGCACAGCTATTTACATCATCAGCCGTTTAAAATATTGCAAGGCAGGCAGGTTCATGCATTTTGTGTTTTCAGTTTGGATTTCTGTGTGAGGCCCCAGTGGATTTCTCTGTATAAGTGTAAGGATGTTGTTCTGAGATGACGAAATGTATACTGCTAAGGGTTAAAAGAATAATCAAACTTTTCTGCTAAGGTGTTTTTTCATTCTTAGAGATCTAAGTGATTTCTCTTTGATTGTTGGGCCTTAATTAAGTTTATTAGTAATGATTTTTTATTTCATATTGAGAAGTATAAGTTTTGGAGACGTCAGTAGTTTGAGAACATTTGTTCTTAATATTTTCTTTCCAGAGCCTGCTCTTATTTCACCAAATCTGTTACATTCCAGCAGCAGTTTATGGCTTTGCATGTTCAGTAAGCTCCTAGACTGTAGCTGTAAGCAGTGAGCTGGTGCAAGCTTCTCAGTGTTCAGGAGATTATGTCACTTTAGTGATAGAATTTTCCCCTTTTATTTTATAGTGTGCATACTTGGCAACTAAGGTTAATCTCTGCTGATACCCATATTCTACAGACAGTGTAGCCTGCAGCTCCTTTCATATTCATCAAAGTTTATATTATCAAATATTCTAGGCAAGCAATACATTTTCCTTTTGTTCTTTATAGAAATTTACTTTTAACGTAAATCATTTCATAGAAACCTTTTCTGCTGCATATTAGTATTGGGTTTGGTTCTCTGTAATAAACATCACTGTATTTTTAGTGAAGCTCTATTGTTAATTTAAATATATGAATTATGTTTTCAAAACTATAAAATATGCAAACATTAGTAGAATATTTTTTGCCTTTTCATAAATGTTTTTATTCCTTAAAAGTACAATATTGTTTCAATTCAGCTTAATATTTTTGTGCAGTCTTAGTTCCCAACATAAAATGCAATTACAAATGCAGACATTCAATAGAAAATATTTATTAGCATTTCTATAAAAGAGTTTCTAGGTCACAGTAAAGTTAAGCCATATATAAGAGGACATGTAATGGCATATGATGAGCAATGAAGATGCTTTCAAGGAATGCAGCAGCAGTGTCATAGAAGTGTTGGGTATATTTGAAACATCTTGGAACTCTGTTTTCCTTGGGTTTGAATGCTATTTAAAACAAACTTTCTTGAGAGTTTGTATGGGCTATTCAGATGGACTTTGAGGAACAGTTTAAAAAACTTTCAAATTCACAATAGTCATAAAGTGATGAAGCACACAGCATACCACAAACTTTTAATAGGCAGTAGTTTTACAGAGCATCTTCACCAGCACACTGCAGAGAAGTCAGCCTTACTCCGGTTTCTATGTTTTTCTCACATTTGTTCTTTTTAATTAGTATATTTTATTTTACATAGTGTCTAAGTTCTGGTTGAACTTCTTGTTGAGCTTTTGTAATACACAGGACAATATTATGATTTTCATTTTACCAATGAGTTTCAGTGGCAGAAATATCAAATATTTTATTCAAGGAAACACATGTTAGCAGTGGAATCATATCACCTGAGTCTTTGTTATGTTTTCTGTGGAGCCTGTAAAAGTGACAAGGGACAAATAAGCCTGAAGACAGAGTTAAAAGATTTTATCCTTTTTTCAAGGAGTGGAAAAAATGAAAATTCTTAAATAATCTACCACCTGATCGTTTGCTAATGAGATCTAAATAAATTGGTTGGAGAAAAGAGGAACAAGTTACAAATGTTCTTACCAAAACCTAAAAGTGGGGATTGAATTGATAGGAAGATTTTGCAGAAAAAATGCTTTTCCTAAAGAATGCACAGTTCACCATTTAGTGGAGGTTGAGAAGCTGTACTAATGGCATTTTGAGACAGCTGATCAAGGGCATGGAGCTGTTGTTAATTGTAAGGTCAACACCAAACTGGAATGGGGACCATTGCATAGCTTCATTTGATCATTATTCTTACTTTTTTACCTTTTCCAGATGCATGAATTCTTCATCTTGTAACAAAGCTCTTAATTTTGTAAACCATTTAGTAGTCAATGGTGAAGAATTATTATTTGTTTTTTCTCTACGTTTTTTTTTTTTTCCATAAAATTATGATAAAGGAAAAAAAAATGCAACAAACAGAATAATTTTCAGGGTTTTGGACAACTTTTTTTGTTGGTGTTTGGGTTTTTTTAATCAGGAGCATTTTAGATGAGGCCTCAGGAAACTTGTAACTCACTTCATGTGTCTGTAGTCTGTATTGCTAAAGCTATTTTAAAATTTCTTTATATAGCTGTCTGTACACTTAGGCATAGTTGTGATCAAGACAACATCCTTGTGTTGTGATGGACTTCACCATAGGGCAGGCAAGATCTCCCAGGCCCTCTTGTGGGGGTGTGAGCTCTCCAATAGAGCATTTCTGTTTCTGACTGCTGTCTCTTCAATGTCAGTGTCATTTAAATAATAAAATAATGTAACCCAGTCTATTTCATTATGTTTTCATATCTCATATTTTGATCTTTTTCTATGTCAGCCCACCTCCTACTTCGTCTGGACTATATTGTACTTCTTTAAAATATCATCTGCCCTTTCTGTGGGTGCTGCTCTTCTCCTTTGTCATAGATTTTCAGTTTACTTATTTGTATTTTGAATAGAAATGGGTTGACATCATGGTATTCTCAAAGATATTTTTCTTCACCTTTTGTGTGTATGCTTGAGTTGTAGATTCCCATAGGTATCAGGGCTCACATCAATTAAATAACTTGGTTAACATCCTCTATGGTCCAGGTTCTATGACAATTTATGCTCAATGAAAATGTATGTGTGCAAAAAGCTAAGCCTATAACTAAGCCTTGTAGCATTTCTCTTTAGATCTGGTGCTAAATATTTGCAGAACTGAATCTTGAACTTGCACAGTATTACCTTTGAAGAAGAAATTATAATATGGCTACTTCTCAAACACCTAAACAGAAGTGCTATTACAAGAATATGAAAACCTTTTGCTGAAAATCTGAGGTGACAAAAAATTTACACGTTTGCTGACCCATGAAGTGTTCTGGGGAGAAAAACACCAACAACTTTTCCAGTATTTAAAGTATAGCTTGTGTTTTAGTCTACTACCACCAGGCAGTGAAATCAGCTTTGCAGTCTTCGCAGTCTTTCCTATACTTCCTTATAGAACAAAAGCAGTGTTGTAGAGATACCAGTAAAATTTAATGTAATGCAATATAAAGGATTTATTTGAAAAACTCTAAGGTAATCATTAACAGAGGACTAAATTAGTTTTTAACATGTAGTGTAAAATAGGTTTTTGTGCTGTTCTGCTTGAAAATGCCTATGATTTTCTCCTTTGAGAGTGCTTAAAAGCTATGTGAAATTTCAAATTTCTAGAAGGCACAATAGATATCACACAGTTGATGCAATTATTAATATAGATTTAATAGCAATACTAACTTTCAATTTCATAGTATGGGTAATGTATTGTCTAAGTTTCTAGTAGTTTGTAATTTAACTATAAGTGCTTGGATTGACTTTTAAACATACTCAGGAAAGGTTTAATGCACTTTTTTAATATACTATCAGCATGGAGCTAAGCACAAGAGAATTGTTCAAGGAGTTAATTCTCATTAACCCTTTCACCACCAGATGTGTTTCTATCCTATGTTGTCTTTGATGTCTGTGTGCCATGGTGATTTAATAGATGTGCATTAGATGTGATGTGAGACTCCAGCTTGCATTAATTGCCTTGTGTATATATATCAATTTATAAGATACTTAAATTGTCTAATAATCTAAATATATTAACAATTTATTAACAATTTTTAATAGCAATTATATTTTGCAGTTGCAAAGGTTCTGCTTTTATTGGTAATCTTAATTTTGTAGTTTAAATAGGTACCTGATATAGTTTAAAAACATGGGAAATGTCATTCTAATGACCTGGCTTATTAAACATATAATACACTTTTTATTCCATGCTCCAATCCTTGAATGTTTGGAAGAGACTGTTTTCAAATGTTTTAAGAAGACTTATTTTCTTACTTTGAAAAAAACCTGTTCTTACTGCAGCTGGTTTTAGAAGAAGCTTTCGTCTTAGCAGAAAAGATAAAAAAACAAACAAGTCCATGTATGAGTGCAAGAAGAGTGATCAGTATGATACAGCTGATATCCCAACCTATGAAGAAGTTGCAAAATATAGACGACAGCCTAATGACAAATACAGGCTTGTTGTTTTGGTTGGTAAGTTATTTTCTTTATTTTTGACCTGGTAAAACAGAGACCTGCTGGTTAGCACAATGCTTACCAGAAAGTCATTTAGATTGAAAGGGATCTCAGGAGTTCACCTGGTCCAGCCTCCCACTGAGCAAGATCAACACCAAGTTCTGAGCAGGTTGCTGATGGCAGCAGCTTTGGGAACCTATCTTCCCATCATGTCTTCCCTCTCTTACCTCACACCTCAGTAAAGAGGTGGTTTCCATCTGTTCAGTGGGTGTCAGAAGGGTGCTGGTGGGTCCCCCCAAAGACGTCTCTTCCCCAAGCCAGACAAGCCCAGTTCCCTCAGTCTCTTTTACAGGTCATGTGGTTCAGCTCCTCACCATCTTCGAGGCCCTCTGATGTCTTTGATCCAGTTTATCAGCAGTGTTTTAGTGCAGGGCTTGTTGTGGACTGAGTATTCCTCACAAGGGACTGACAAGTGCTGAGTGAAAGGAAAGAATCATGTCCCTCTATCTGTGGGCCAGGCTCTTGCTGGTACAGCCCAGTCTCCTGTTACCCTCCACTGCTGCCAGCGAGTGCTGGGGGCTCGTGCTTGGCTCTGCCCACCTGGGCCCCAAGGTCCTTGTCATACAGCCAGTCAGTGCCCAGCCTGTCATGCAGAACTTTGTCCTCAGCAAATTTCACTAAGTTCTGCCAGCCTATGCCTGGAGCTCTCTGGATGGAAGTCCTGCCCTTGAGCAAGTCACTTGTGTCACCCATCTTGCCTTGGGCAAGCTTTGTAAGGGCCCACTCCGTGTTGTTGGTATGGATGTGAAACAGAGTATGTCCCAGGGAACTCCCCTAAAAATGAGTCGTAGAGCACAGACCAATAACCCCTTTCTTTTGAACATGCTCCATTTTTTCACCTGTCCAGTAGTCCACCTTTGTAGACAGGATGTCTCAACTTGCATATAAGGATGCTTTAGGAGATTTTGTTTAAAGCTTCCCTAAACCAAGGGGAGATGACATTAAGATACAGCTACCATGGTTACAAGTCTGAAGGTAGCAGTCAAGCTGTAGTAAAACTCAAAAGAATTATGTTGATATTCCACTCTTAGTGATCAATCAATGTATCTATGTGGAAAAAACCCCTAAAAGAACAGGATAAATACCTGAGGTCAGTGAAGACAGACAATAAAAGTGGAAAGAAACAAAACCACCTACTGCATTGGAAAAAGTAAATGGACAAATAATAAGAAAGGTGGATGCAATGTGGACCTCTGTATGCCAAGGATGAATGTAAGCATAGCTGCAGAGGACTCAACATATTATCCTTAGTCAGCTTTCTGTTCTTCTCTAATCTGTCACTGCCATGGCTTCCTCACAGCATTTATTGTATAATCAAAATGCCTTGCTTCAGTCTCCCAAAAAGAGAGAAAGTGCATTATCTTAAGCTTTTCAAAGGTCACAATTGGAGTACCAATGAGTAATGAGTAACCATCGCTAGGAGTGAGTAATGTCTCATTGATTATTGTTTCCTTGGCAGTAACACATAGGCTGGTTCTTCATTAGTAAAATTTCCTCCATTCTGAAAGCAGCAGAGCAGAGAAATATGACCCTCTGTCAGGGACTGTTAGGAACTGTTGAGTAGCTGTTTTTTTATATCGCTCATATCCAAGGGAACATTAAATTGAGTTTTTAATAAACAGTTTTGTCACTCTCCAGCACTAAAAATCAGCCACCTACTAGTGTGATCACTGTGAGATTTTGGGTAATATACAACAAGTAATAACATGGTTGAGTTGATTTTACAGTTACATCAACAGAGTGTAGTGCAAAAGTGTGATAAGTAGACTTTTTATAACAAATTGCATATGTCTGATCTAAGGAATGCCTAGAGATTCCATTTGATTTTTGTTGTAATAAATCAAATTAAGAAAGAGTGCTTTTTCAGTAACAAAAGCAATTCAGAAATTTATTGCAGACTTGAGTAATTCTAATATTTTTTCTCTGGATATTAAGAGTAGCTTAAGTCTGGCCAATACCATAAAAATGTCTTGGGCAAAATGTGGAAAAAACTAGCAGAGCTAAGCAATACAGGTATAGTAGAAGCAAACACGTTTTAAAAGCTTTTTGTGTGCCAGTAGCAGCATTCCATATAGTACATCAAATATAATTTGTATAGTAGTACTAGGAAAGAAAGGGACATATAATTAATTTATAGCTGTAATTTGTGGAGGCACTTGATGTCTGTTGTGTTGTGCTAGGTTTAAATATATGATTTACTGTTTAAAAGGGGACATTTAGGTTTGGTTTTGCCTTTTTTTAGGGGGAGGGAAGGTCAGCAAGGTTCAGGAACAAATACATAGGATGTAACATAGTGCCTAGCCTTGCCCATGAGAACATCAGTATGAACTCACTGATCCTACTTCAGTGAACAGCAGATCTTGAAATGTACAGAAACACAAAATAATGAGGTTCTCCTTTCCTACCTCGCTGAGCTGCAATCAGACATGCATGTGCAGTCATTGCATCATAGTGTGCTAGGAACTGAGCCACAGAGGCTTCTCAAGGCATGTCTCCTACTGGGTTCTTGTGATCCCAGCAGGAATATTGTCACCTAACTCACAAACTCTTTTCTGAAAGACCACTTTCCTTTTCTTTCCAAAAGACTACTAGGAGTCTAAGACTACTCATTATGTGTCTGTGGGTGAAGAATGGCTGGTTGGCTTAACCCTCCCAAGACCTAAACTTACAGTTTTTTCAGTTTTCTTCAGATGTGTCTGAGTGGTACAAAATTTAGTGCAAGTTTTAATGATTGGTAGTTTAATTCTGCAGATGTCTCTCAATAAAGTGAGGTAGGCACTGCAGTCCACTTGTGCAGGATTTAACCATTAACATAACTTAACACGCAGCAGCAAGTAGCACAAATGTTCCTTTAAAAAAGTAAGCAAAGTATCTCTAAATCTGTCAGCATAACTGTAAATACTGCTGCCTGGGATGATTTATAGTAAACCAAAACTACACTACAGACATGGATCCTGCATGCCTTATATTTGACTATAAGAATCAGGATTGTCCTTTTAAATCCTGACACTTGATTCTCTTTTTGAGTTCAAATTGTGTTCAGATTCATAACTATTAGAAAATGGCATCTTTCTCTGCTGCATGAAAACAAAAAGAATATTTAGAATGGAACTGTGTATTAACTTGGGATAGGTAGTATAAAAATCCACATAATAGATGGCTTTGCTGAGCTGGAATCAGCCTTCAGTGTCCATATGCTACAGTTATGAGAACTCTGAAGACAGCACTGAAAAAGAAGACTCTACACCTTACAGTAGTTTAATTTATAGATGATTTTAAAGTGTTAATTTGGAAGGGGAGACAGTAGTAATGAAGTTGTGATCTGGAAACAGAGTTAAACTAAGTTTCCAAAGCATGTGTCACAGGAAGTGAAGCCTGGACTCTATATATATAAATAGAACTAAAAGCGTACTGTTGATTTGACAGCATGTAGACTAAGGAAATAATATTTGTGTGGATTTGATGGGAAAGATTTTTTGCTTAAAAGTAATAGAGTGATTTTTTAAAACTGAATTCCATTTGGTTTGGTTTACTTTGCTTGGCTATATTAAGAGTTTTAATTACTTTTCCTATAAAAGTCTATATTTTCCTTAAAGAGCTAAACTATTATAAAAAGGAAAAAAAAATTATAACAAAAGTGATCCCATTATCTACATAACACATTGCTGTCCTCTGCAGACATGCACCAGTAGAGGCTGCTGTGCACCATATTAAATAAACATTTATACATACTGATAGATTAATTTACAGGAAGGTCAGAGATGGAACTTGAAATGTAGTTGTGTCTTTAACTGATGTGAACACACAGAAACTTTAAATGTAGAAACTCTAAGATTTTACAGCAGAACCATATTCTGGGGGTTGCAGCAAAATAGCAAGCACTTGCTTTTCATCATTATGTGTTTCAACTCCAGAGAGGGTGTATGGTCATTTTTACAGCTAGGCACCTGAAGGTACTGAAGCATCAGTCTGTTTTGGACTCTGACTAGTAAGTAGTGGTTACAATATTATTTCATTGAAAAGTTTATTAGGTTTTGTATATATAATTTTTAGAATGTCTTTGTTAAGAAGCACTCCATATATACATGTGTCCCTTTTACTAGATGTGCAAGAATTTTCCTTAAAACCACACATATTATCCTTGCATTATTTAGGATATGGTTCCAATGACTCATTCTCCTTTGCCTTCTGCTGTTGACCTGGCTCTGTCAGGTTGCTGACCTCCACTGTCAGAAATGTAAGAACATGCAGAGCTGAGCTCCCTTCACACACAGCACCACGGCCCTGTCACTAAAGTGGGCAGGGAGGCTGGAGCTCTGCATGAAGGGCTCCTGGGGACAGGCAGCAAGTGCCTGTGGAGCCTTTGAGACCTCACAGGACAGAGTGCCCTCACAGAGACCTGAGGCACCACTGGCAAACAGCTACAGATTAGGGACAGTTTGAAAGCCAAGAGGAACATCTTGCTCTGTTGCTTCTAGTACAGCACTACTCAAGTGGAGGTGGAGGAGACGGGTCAAAAAAATTCCATGCAGTCTTTGTTTCTTCCTGCCATCCTCCTTCCAAGAGTGGTCTCTCTTTGGCAGTCACATGAAGAAGGAAACATTTGCTTTGGACCCGTTCAGACAGCAGGCAGGAGACAAGCACAGTTTAAAAGAAAATCAACAACAAAGAAAGAAACCCAAACATCCCAAATGGGTTGTGACCTGGCAAGTACTGCCCTTCCTTCCTCTCTCCATGCAATGCCACCCTCACGCAGTCGAAAGGTGGATGGTGACAGCTCCAGGCAGCCAGGAGCTGGGCAGTGTTCCTGCCTACAGCAGGGGCTGGAAGGAGCAGTGCTCCCAGGGCACGGGAAGGTGGAAGCAATTGTCCCCAGGGGCGTCTGCTGCTGGCAAGGGATGCAGCAGCAGGAGGGAGTGAGGCCGTGCTGACACACAGTGCAGAGGCTTTGGGGGCACTTTGCACATGCCAGCTGGGGTCCTCTAATCTGCAGGTTGGGGGTATTCTGGCAAAATAAACAGCCAGACAAACAGTTTTTGTTCTGGGAAGCTGCAGGTTAGCATGCACGGGTTTGTAGTAGGGCTTAGATGGAGGTGGGTGCATGCTGAGGGTAGTTGCTGCAGAAAAGAAAGTCAGCTTTACTGGCAACTTGTTTTCACTGATATTTCCTCAGTAATAAAGTCAGAACAGAGTAACTGCCAACTGCATCCCCTGAAATTTGTCAGCTCTGTATATACTAGGAGAGGCTGGAGCCATGGGCGTTTCCAAATCACTGACTAAAAGGCAGCAGTGTCACAGCTATAGGCTTTGTAGCCTTGGAGCATACTTGCACCTGAATACTAGAGACAACTGGCTGGTGGGAAACAGGACAATTTTTTTTCTTTCAGGTCCTGTAGGGGTTGGACTGAATGAACTTAAACGCAAATTGCTAATCAGTGATACCCAGCACTATGGGGTAACAGTGCCACGTAAGTAAAAATGCACTTCTATTCTCTAATCATATACTTGCATGATTAGTCTTTATTATTGTATTACCTTTAAGGTACTTTCAGATTTGGGTCTCTAAATGCATACTTGGCATCCAAATTGCTTTTCTTATTTTTAAAAGTGCTGCTGCAGTTCTGTATTAAATAGCATTGATTAAACTGATAGAGCTTTTTGGCTCAGAGGCATTGCAGTACACTTTCAGTAAAGTTTAGCATGATTGATGTCAGTGAGGTTTAGTAAATGAAATTCAGCTGAAGAACACCCTGGATTTGGCTGTAAAGCAGTGAAATGTACTCTATTACCAATGCTTGCATTCAGCAAACTGGCCTTTATCTGTTAGGCTGAAAAATGAAGATTGATGATAAACAGTTTAATCCAGTGAATAAATTAATTAAATCCCTTTGATTAGTTTTAGAAAAGTTGATTTGGGGATATTTTTTTCCTCTTTCCAAGTAGTGTAACCAAGTAGTGTGATTTTTATAAAATGGAGTAACATGTGTTTTATCAACTTCTACAATACTTTAGTGGGTTTTATTTAATATGGAGAACTCAACTAGACTTTGATTCTTGGTTTGCTTTCAACTTGTACCTTCTATAGGTATCCTTCAAAAATATGGCTCCAACATTCTGAATTTGGGAGATTCTCTCTTAGGTTTTTTGCAAGTGCAGATATTCTGTGAAGTGTATATATATGAATGAATTTGCTAAGTAGAAAAATTAATGCATTTAGTTTGGCAAGTCATTTCTTTTGCATATATTTGCTTCAACTGGGTATTGAAAGCGACAATAACAAAAAAGCTAGATGTTCCCAAAATATTTAACACATTGAAGTATATGCAATCATTTGCCCAAAAATGTTTCTCTAAAAGTTGACAGTATTCATCAAGCTACCTTTTCTCTTTTCTCTTCCAAATTTGTGGTTGCAAGTTAAAACAAACATGTAAAGGAATCCCTCTCCCTGAAATTCAGTAAGTCAGGACTTGGAGAGAGAACGGAGTTCCTGTCTTGGAAATGTTCCTCATTGTGTGAGCCTAAGAAGAAGAGTGATATATCAAATGGCATTTAAGTCTGTGTTGCTGCAAGCAGGTTTTGTATGTCCATATGTGATGAAGAATGCATGATGCTGTAGTATTCAACTTGTTCGAAATAGGATGTTTTAATGGGGTCATTAATCATAAGTGACAACCCCACAAATATTAAAAGCAAAACCCTTATACTTACTTGGGGGAAAGTAAGAAGTGTGAATAACACAAGGCTACTGAAAGAAAATGGAATTCTATTTTGATCATGGGATAAAGAAAAGCACTAAAACATAAAGTTCACACCCTATTTTTTTATTACCATGCTTCACATACCATAGCTATAAGAGTTGTTAATGAACATGACATTTTATAAATCAGGATGGTGTGCTTTGTTTCCCTTTATGGTCTCATATGCTAATAAGTTTAACAAGAGGCAAAGCTGGGGTAATTGTTATGGACTGCTGTTCCTTTTATTATTCAGCTGTCCTCATTTTATTGAATTTTTCCACTAGTTAATAAAAAATGATAATCTGATACTTGTCCAATAGGTTTTTTCCTGATTTTCATGAATGCATTTAAAACTCAATCCTGTCATGTGCTTGTGTGCTGCCTACCAGATTCAGAGCAGCCTTATGTGCTTCAGAAGTGAGGGAAGTGCTATGTTTAGTATTGCACAAAGAGTCTGTGCTTTTCAGCTTTTCCTGAACTGGTTTGCATTATATTGTTTTGTGCATATTTTTCTTTTCTTTTTTTTTTTTTTTTATACGATGAAACTGCAGACACTACCCGTCCAAGGAGAAGCCAAGAAAGTGACGGTGTTGAATACATTTTCATTTCCAAGCACTTGTTTGAGACAGATGTACAGAATAACAAGTATGTTGAAGAGATTTTTAACTAGAACTGCAGTTAAAACAGTGGTTTATTATAAAATGGGGCTGGTTATTTTAGATAATAAGTCAAAGTGGATATAAGTTGCAGTGATTTGAAGATGTGTTAAAATTACATGTTGTTATATGAGCAGCTGGGGAAAAATATGGAGTATGTGCAAACACAAGAGTTTCTAAGCTTACAAGTAGTTTCAGTACCTCAGCTCCTCAAGGAGACACTGAAACTATAGGTGCTTGGGATGGGGGAGCCTTCTTTTAATAGAGCATCTTCTGTCATAGCAGTAAAGCACTGCAGCTCTAGGGAAGGGGGGCTGTGGAAGTGCTGCAGACGTGCCTGAGTCAATGTTTGCATAGTTCTGCTCTCTTTCAGGCCAGGCACTTTCTCTGCTTTTGAATTTAGAGATCTACAGTGAAGGCCCTGCCTGTACACCCTCCAGAAAGTAAACTAAAATGAAGAGACAATGGTAGCATCGTGCTCTCCAGCAGCCTGTAAAATTCTGTAGTTTGAAATTCTGCCCCAGTTTCAGAGGGCAAAAGTGTGTTAGACACAAAGCTGTGGGTTTTATTGAAACTTCAAACTGTGCTTTGCTTTTCTGGCAAATAGTGCTTGTACTTTTATAGCAAATAACCAGCCGCCTTGGTTCCACCAGCACCGTCATCACTCCTCCTCTTCTGAGACAGAGAATTTGGATATTCTGTAGTGTGCAATGAAATTTCAGTAGTTTCTATTGTTTAGCTTATCCACTGTTTTATTGCATTGCATTAGTTCAGAAAAAGAGGTGATGGAAAACATTAGTGGGCTGTTGGACTGCAGTGCTTTTTTTCTCTTTAACTGTAATACAAGCAGGTGTTATTGATTTGAAAGCAGTAAAGTAGAAGATTTCTTAAAATTGACATGCTGAAGTACTTGACAGCATTTCCTTTATAAAACACGGTAGAACTCTCATGTGAAGTAAAATATTTTTGCTTCTGAATTAAATCTTATAAAGCAAAATGGTAAGCTTTTTTTCTGGAGAAAATGGGAATTATTTCAGTTGTTTTCACCTTTTGCCACAGGTTTATCGAGTATGGCGAGTATAAGAACAACTACTATGGTACAAGTTTAGACTCTGTTCGATCAGTTCTAGCTAAAAACAAAGTTTGTCTGTTGGATGTGCAACCTCATGTAAGTAAGCATGTCTTCTGAACTCTTGTACTTCCCCATATTGCATATTGGAATTCCGGTAAAAAATATTTCTCAAAAGGTGTGCTTTATCCCCCACTGAATGACTGTTGAGTGGGTTTTCTTGCTACCTTTATCTCAGCAAGGCTTTCTGAAAAGTTATAAATATACAGCCAGTAAATAAAGGAATTGGAAGCCTGCAGCATAATACTAAAGATTTAATTACAGAATGCTCCTTTATTTCCATTTATCTTCCTGTTAGTTTCGGCAACAGATTGTTTCTGAAACTTTAATTTCAAAATAGTTTTGAGTTATCACTGAGTCCAGCAACTCTCTCTCACATGTTTCACTAGACTATTCATGCCAAGGGTTTCCATGCAGGATGGACATGAGTCAAGGAATGCACTAAATGTGATGTTGGCTGGATAATTGTTAAGAATATTCATCTCTAAACCATTTTTTCTTGCATTGACCTTGTCTTTCAACCCCACTGAACAGCTCCACTGGGAATATTTTTTGCTCCTAATAACCATAGTGCTTCTAGGAGCTGGACTAGTTTGTTTAAACCCAGCCAAAGTATCTCTTCTCCAAGGGTGGCCAGTGTATGGCTTCTGAGCCCTGGCAGCTTGTGCAGCTCCCGGGGCAGTCTCAGATGCGGGGCTGTGCCCTGGGAGCAGGGCAGGGGCTGCCCTGGCAGAGGAGTAGCCAGGGAAGCCATAGCCCATGCCAGGGGAGGAGGGGAGCTGACAAGTGCATTGCCTGTCCCACACAGCCCTGTCTGTGTTCCTGCAGAGCGCTAAATTCTCTTGGGGACCCAAGCTTGTGAACCATTCTGGGATCGCACTCTCCAACATGGGCTGTGGCAGTGTGGAGAGAATAGAAAACTTCTGACCATCTACCCTGTAACTGAGTGATAGACCTGCCTCTAACACCACACACAGCTCACTGGGGAAAAATGAACAGCAGGGAGTTGTGTGGTGGGCACACAGTACTGAAGAGAAAAATAATTGAAAAATCATTGACCTTTTGTTAATAAGTGTCACAGACACCTCTTTCTGCTAATGTTCATGGGTACAGAAGGGGTTATTCTTGCTAAAATGGGTTGAACTTTTCCTTCTCCCCTGAATATCTGCTGTTCCCCTCCATCTTCTCACTGCCAGTGGCAGCGGTGTGCACAACTCAAACTTTGCCAGATTTCAAGGGGTTTACCAGCAGCCGTGTGGAAATCAAGACCAATGATCAACCTTGGAGAAAGAGTTTTCTTACCATTCTGAAAATTCTCCCTGGATGAATCAATGCTGGTCAGCAGAGCAGGATGGCAGTAAATGAAAAATACCCTCCTAGAAGTTTTTTATGAGTTTATTATGGTCAGTGGGGAGTTTATTTTATTACAGAAAATTCCATTGTACAAATAAACTAATTAATTAAAATCTTTCCTCTTCCCAGACAGTGAAGCACTTGCGGACATATGAGTTTAAACCATTTGTTATATTCATAAAACCTCCATCACTTGACCGTTTAAGAGAAACCAGAAAACATGCCAAGATTATTTCAAGTAAAGATGATAAGGGAACTGCAAAACCCTTTACTGTAAGTATAGTTAGACATGGTAAATAATGAGAACATGTTAAGAGTTTTTTTGTAGCAGTTTACCTTGAAAATAAGGTTCAAGGTTCTTATTGACAGGTTCTTATTGACAGCACCTGTCAGGGCTTACACGAGCATCTTGCTGTTTCTCAACCACTCTCACATTGCACATTTACTGTGGTGTTTTCATTGTTTGATATGCTCATGTTCATATTCACAGTTTCCATGCTCCTCTGACTTTATGTCATTAAAGAACCCCCACAGTGCAAGCATATCTTTATAAGAGGTAATGCTGTGGATTTCCTTTAAAAAATTTGCACCTGAGCTTAGATACTTCTATTCAAAGATGAGAATTTATTTGTTTTATCAACTGTATTAAGGGGTCTAAATTTAGAGGAAAATGCAAATATAAAAAACCAATTGAAAAAGTAAATGCTACTTTAATAAAAAGCCCATATTTGTTGATAAGAGAAATAGAGAGTATTTTAAATGTTATAGGAAAATGGAACATTGTAAGAAATAAGAAATATCTAAGCAAGGAACAAATGGTTTTTGTCAATAGTCAGAAAAAAAATTTTGATTACCCAATATTAACATACTTGCTTCCTTGTAATATAATGAAATAATATTTTAATTGAATCTACAGCAAAGTTGTTCATCATTAGACTGTTCATCTGCATTTACAGTGTGTATCATTTTTCCTCATTCAGGTGTTACTTAAGATTTTTTAGATTTTATTTCAAAGTAAGTCACAGATATAGTCACAGACTGTATCTGTGTAGAACGTGCATTTGGAATAGTTTGGAAATTACATTCTGTAAAAAAATGTTGGTTTGTGGTATATAAGAAGTTAGAGGAGTTTGTTCTTAAGAGCAACCTTCAGGCCATTGCTCAAATTCATTTAAACAAATTACTAAGATTTGTTCCCTTCCCAAACATGAAATCCACTAAGCCAGATCGAACAAGGCATAGAATGATTACTCCTACCAAGCTCTTAAAAGGGCTGTGCTGTAAGTGCTAATAGCAAGCTGAGATTAACATAATGAAACTTTAAATGTATCATCAAAGTAAACAGCTAGAAACATTTTCCACTGGTGCTGCTGAAAGAAAATGTCTCCATAATTACCATGCAGTGACTAATTGTGTCACTACAAAGGGAGAGATGAAAGAATTGCCTGTTGAGCTGAGTCAACTCATCAGAATACTCTCTGAGATCACTTGTAATGGTAATCTCTATTTTTTTTAAATTAGAGGTACAGTTTCCATCTCCTGATGAGATAAGAAATAAGCAATTAGACCATGTTTAATACAGAAGGAGTTTATGCAGGGTTGGTATGGACTGGCTGTGCACTGATCTTTGTTGCACTGCTCTTACTAGGAAGAAGATTTTCACGAAATGATTAAATCTGCCCATGTGATGGAGAGCCAGTATGGCCACCTTTTTGACAAGGTGATAGTCAACGATGACCTCGCTACAGCTTACAGTGAGCTTAAAACAACGTTTGACAGGCTGGAGACCGAGACCTTCTGGGTTCCTGTCAGCTGGCTGCACTCCTAGTAACGTTTAAAGTAGACAAAACCTCTGCTGTTGTATCAGCATCTAAACCTTGGGCGTGGTTAGGCTTTTTCTTGATGGCCACTTTCTTGGGAGGAGGGATTTCAGCTCTACTGAGCAGCAGGTATACTCTTCATGCACTTGGAACTGGTCTTGTTTTCTGTGTCTTCAATTCTGCTGCCCACGGTTTGGGGCAGAACAGTCAGATTAAACCACAGATTTACTGTGCTCCATAAAGTGAGCTAATACTAATGTAGCAAAACTGCCAAACACCTCTTTATCATCATGTGTGTGTTTCCAAGGTGAGTGTTTTTAACACAGAGTTTGCAGAAGATACAAATTCATGCTGGAGATCAGCACTTCAGTGGTTTTAAGCATAACTGTTCCCATAAAAGAGCACATCAGCACTTGGAAGTTATTGCCCTTTCAGTGCTTGAGAGAACTGAAACAGGCAAAAGTGACCAACATTTTTATGAGGAAGACACCATAGTTTTGATTATGTATCAATGTGTTTTTACTTTTCTAGATGTGAACCTTGTTTTACATGTACAGACTGATTTAAATATTCTTTTGCAATTACATAATCATAGAAAGAAAGATGTATTCACTGGTTTAATAGTGAAACACTCAGCTGTGAGCATGCATGGATTGAAAATACTTTCAGGCATGCTCTATGGCACAACAAAGAAAAGTCATGGGAATAATTATTTAAATAGGAAAAAATGTGAGTTAGTGTGTATGTAACTTCAAAGTCTTTGGGATTAAACTTCTGTAAAATCAGTGGCAAAGTGATATGAATAGCAACAAAGTAGAGAATAATTTTTTTCCCCCTTTAAATTGATTTTAAATATTTTTGGCACACTTTAGAATAATTTTCCCATCAGAAATTTTCAAACAGTGAGGAAACCTTGGACATCTGAGAAGCAGCTGAAAGAGATTAATTATTTTTATTGTTGAGTATGTAGTGATACTTTTTAGTAGTGTAACATGTATTTTGTCTTCACTCAAAAATAAATTAATGCTGTAGAGTTCACTATAAAAAACATCCTTGTCACTGGAAACAAGACAGTTGGAAACCCCCATTTTAAGATTTGATGTGTCAGTGTTAAGCAAATGTATATTAAAGGATGTATTTTTAATATAGATAATTTGGTATTTTTCGTTACTTACTGCTGATATGCAGGAAATGAGTACAGAATGTAAAGACCAATTAACACCTGTGTGTTGTGTTGTGAATATGTCTTGTAAGTACAGAATGTGTATAGGAACTTGCTGACTTCAGATCATCCCATCTGTGGCATTCAAACAGGAAACCATTATTTCATGTTAATCTGTAAAGAGAATATAGCTCTCTTGTTTAAAGAAAAAAGAATTTAGTGAAACTTTATATATTTATGAAAGTGTTGAAAAGGGATGTTAAGTTTTTAAATTTCTTGTCAATGTGATCATTTATTAAAGAGATTACTAGTCTGTAATTTGAAACAGTCTCTGTAAATGGAGCTCAACATTCCATGTAAATATTTTATTTCAGTTCATATGCTGATAAAGCCATGAGGTTTTGCAGTTTTATTCTAAATGTGTATTTAATGTGTGGGCCATTGCATTTGGCTTAGAGTCTTATAAAACAAATGAAATGCAAGAAACAACAGCAAAATCCCTGGGAGTCTGGAAAAGTTTATGCAAGAGTTACAGATGTCCTGAGTCCCAGTATGGATACATGCTCTGCTTGAACAGCTCTACTGTAACTTCTGACAAATTTCACCGTTTTCCTGGTGGATTTAAACTTTTTTTGTAACATAAATAGGAATTTGTTGATTAAATTAATTGCATAGAGATTATCTGAGTTGAGAAAACATTTTCTATTTTTTTTAAATCACTGAAAATCAAACTATTTTTCAGGGGATATGGAATTCAGCGGGTCAGTTTGCCTTTGTCTGTGAGATACCAAGTGCCTTCACCATCTCTTGAAATGGAGAGGACCCTTGGTATCTCTCAGGATGTGGCCATTTCCAACAGGAGGGGCTTTAGTCCTCACTAAAACACTATTAGCATTGCTCCTAACTTGGGCTGTCTTGGAACACTGGGGTACAGTCAGACTTGAATAAGGGACCTGCTTTTCTCTTTGTGAAGTAGATGCTAGAATAATCTGCAAACTCCCTGGTAGGGACAGTTCTGGCTGTCCTGCGGGCTGTTTTTCCTGACTTTTTGAAATTGATTTAATTCCCATTCCTGGGTGGGTGTGGTCTGGGAGGATCTTGTGCACAGCTCTGCTGCGCTGGGCAGCGTGGAGCTCCCGGAGACAGCGACCCTCTGGGGCACGGCAAATCCTGGCAGGAGTCTCCCACAGCCATGGCTGCCTGCCCCGTCTCTGAGCCAGGAGCTCACTCCTGAATGGTTACACCTGCATAAGAAAGGGAATCTCAAAAACAGAGATCCAACCAACAGAGTAAAACGTGCACAGTCTTTGACGAGTCAGAAATGGTTTTAGTTACATTACTAAATTGCTCTTTAAAAATCAACATTATTGCATTATTTAGCTTCAAAAGCTAAAAATCAAAGCCCTCCACGAGGCAGGCAGAGATGACAGTAGGTCTAGGCAAAAAAAATGTCTCAGTCAAACAGTTTCAACAGGACAGGAGCCTGCTTATCATGATGGATCCTGAGATGTGCTGAACTGTTCTGGGATACCAAGGGGAACAGGGGGGGTGGATTGTTCCTTTGACTCCTAAGAATTTGGGAACGAAGACAACTAAACATGTTTCCAATATTCCACATATTCAAGTTGTGCTGTGTGGGTTTTTAGAGAAATGTGTGTTTTGACAGTCAAGTCCAGATGTTTTTATTGTGTTCTAGCTGTTTGCTGTAGTCAAACAAAGGGTAGTATTTTTTAATATTGTACCAAACTCTATACTTGAATTCACCATCAGGTCCTTGGTTGATGTCTTACCTGAAATCTGATCTTACCTTCTTATGCAAAACAATAAATTATTGATACACCACTAAAGGTGTTTTTTTTCCTTTATTGAAAATTGCACCATAACATATCACAGACTCATAGAATGGTTTGTGTGGGAAGGGACCTCAAAGATCATCTTGTTCCAACACCCCTGGCATTGTCAGGAGCACTTCCACTAGACCAGGTTACTCTGAGCCCTGTCCAACCTGGCCTTGAATACTGCCAGGGATGGGACATCCACAACGTCTCTGGACAACCTGTTTCAGTGTCTTATCTCCCTCACAGTAATGAATTTCTTCCTAATACCTAATCTAAACCCACCATCCTTCAACTTAAAGCCATTCCCCCTTGTTCTGTTGCTACACTGACTTGTAAAAAGTCCCTTTCCAGCTCTTTTGTAGCCCCTTTAGGTACTGGAAGGTGCTATAAGGTCTCCTCAGAGCCTTCTCTTCTCCAGGATGAACAAAATTACTTTAAAATGTAAAATGCCTAAATAGTAAGTTATTTCATGGAACTCTATTAACTTTAATGCTCCAATTATCTTAAATGGAAAAACAAAGCACCCCAGAACAAGGATAACAACTCTTAATGTTTCATTTTCATTGCCAAACTCTTCTTCAGAATTGATGTTTACCCTTTCCTGTAGCCCACCCCATGATAAACCATTTTCTTTCTGAGGGGAAAAGCTTACATCAGTGGATCAAACTAAAATATCAGCTCATCTGGGCTTGCAAAGTCTCAGGGTATTATCCAAGTTGTTGACTCGGAGTGTTTCACCAGACACATAAACTTCTAGGCCACGCACAAGTCCCATGGGAAGTTGTGCTCATTTCTAGGACTCAAAGAAAGTAATGCTTGAACTCAGTTACTTTTTGCATTGTGCTATACCTTTTCCAGGAAAAAAAAATGGAGCCTAACCCATGCTAGGATTAGAGAGAAGGCTTTTAAGCACCTTCTGTTTTGTTTCAGGGCACTATTCTGCATTTCCCACATGTACTTCTGTTCAGGTTTCTACTGTGTGTAGAGAATTTTTTTCTTCGGTAAAGCTCAT
Source organism: Urocynchramus pylzowi (assembly GCA_013397555.1). Classification (NCBI taxonomy): domain Eukaryota; kingdom Metazoa; phylum Chordata; class Aves; order Passeriformes; family Fringillidae; genus Urocynchramus; species Urocynchramus pylzowi. Next base: position 544,277 of record VZRH01006481.1, read on the forward strand.
ATTTAGCTTTTGTGAGATTGTTTGAAAGGGTGAGTAGTTTCTTCAGAGATTTGAAGTTAAACTTGATCTAATCTATTTTTGCTACTGCTCTCCCTACAGTCATTTCCACACAGGATTAAGAGTTTTTTGTGTATCAGTGCTTAAAGTCATTTGTACTTGAAATTTGCCCAAGATCCTTCTGCTCTCAGAGTCATTACGCATTTATGATATATTGCCATGATTAATGTATGATACCAAGCATACAGCAGAAAAATGTCTGAACACAAAATTAAAGGGAGACTGTAGGTGTATTTGTTGTTTAAGAATTCTAGTCCTAGATAACAGTTAAAGGTTTCAGCAGAAAAACACACAAAAAACATTTGGAAACAGTTAAAGTCTGGTCTTAAATTTTGTCTTATGTTAAATGGCAGTACAAATGAGAAAATTTGGAGTTCTAGACAGCTGGAGACTTTCCCCTCTTGATATCTGTGTCTGAAATACAAGTTGGATATTTGGAAGACTCTATGGAATGATTTTACATCTCTATAGCAAAATACTATGGTATTTTCTGTAGCTGAAATCCAACATTCGAACAAAGAGGGTAAATCTGTGTGATTATTGAGACTTTGTTTTGCTTCTGTTTCAGTTGTACACATCTGTTTAAACAAATTTTTGAGGACTCAGTGGCAGAAGCTATCAGCTACACATTTAAATATGTGGAGAAAAATATTCTCAGAATTTCCAAGAGGGTTCAAATGGCTCAAGCAGTATCTGAAAACTTGTTGATTAGAAATAGAGAAAATTAGGTCACAATTTCTTTTGTAGTTAGATCTCTTTTCAGTAGTTGTATTAATATTCAGAACTTGAATATGCTTAAAAAACCCCAGAGGGCATTCAATAATTTTAAAGTGAAATTTAGATTTTTGTTTTAACAAAGACATTACAAGCTTTCTATAGGATTATACACAGGCTCATAAAAATTTGGGTATGTGTTTTAAAGCGAGGGTCTGTGGGTATGGCAGAGATGAACTAAGAATGTTACAAAGGCAAGTACTACCCTGAAAATGCATCTTCAGTTTCATAAGCCACTGAACAGGAGGTCAGAGACCTGGCTGTAAATGTGCTGCGGTTTCTGTTCTTTCCTTGGTAAATACAAATAAGCACCAGTAAATCTTCATTGGTAAACAAAGCTAAAATTGTCCAAATTATGGAGCTGAAATGTAGTATTCTGAAGGAGGAGTACTCCAGATCCTGGTGATGTTGGCCAAAATGCTGCTTTACTTTCTTCTAACTTCATTTACTTTTGCAACAAGAGTACAGCAATCACAGCTCTAACTCAAAATTACCAAACTGTGTTTAGTATTTTTACTAATTTTTACTAATTTTACTAATTTTTCAATTAGTATGAAATTGGCAATTTCATACTCTGTTTTCTTCTTCACCCTTGTAGTGTGATTTAGTAATTCAGTTATATAAGGAGGAGAAAAGGGACAATTAACTGATCTTGAAAAACAGACATCAAAAATTCGATACCAGGACATTTATTACCTCCTTCCCAATGGACACAGGAGTGGTGTGTTCCTGAAACAGAAGTGAAGAGCTAGTGGTTTTTCCAGATGGAGAGCACCTGAACAGTGTTTTGTCCCGTGAAAACAGAATTGCTCTGAGAGGTCCCTTTGGCCTGTTTGATGCCTGAGAGCAGCGTGTGGTAAAAAAGACCAGGAGCAATTGTAAATTTTATGCAGCCAGTGTTGGCTTCAGGGGTTCTTGTTTAAGGCAGTGGCCATTGGCATCAGTTATGCTTGTTTTCTGTGTGACCTCTGGACATTTCCTGGTGTGTCCTCTCCCTTTCCTAGACTTCCATTACTGGCTTGTTTTTAAGCAACTACAGTTCCCTAAAATTGGTTTAGACCTCAGGCAGTGGGAGTAGTCATGTTTCACGATCAAGGCTGACATTCATGGTGGGGCAGTTGCCCAGATGTGAGCATGGATTGAGACCACTCCACAGAGCTTTGCATGCCTTGTATGGTTTACACTTCCCCTCTTAAATGTACTTTGATGCAGCTTCTGGAGCCCTACTCCCGAAACCAGGCTGGCCTGTGTTAGGGAACAAATGAACATGGAACAAAGACGTAGTCCCAGATTCAAAGGAGCTCACTAAAGAAGTGGGAGCGATGGCAGAGCAGCGGGAAGGTGCAAGGAGATGCACGGGGCACAGCTCTTCCTACCAGCTGGCACAGAGGCAGTGCTGGCCTAAGGGGTGTCAGATCTAGGATTCAGCATCTCACAGGAGGATCAGGTGGTTGGAGCTCCCTGGCAGGGCTTCACCCATGCTGGGCAGTGCCCAGGCACAGCTGAGGGCTCCAAAAAGCCTGACTCTGGCAGCTGTGCAGCCAGCCTGACTGCAGGAGGGTACAGCTGTGGGTATGAGCTGTGCTCTGCCTCCTTCTGCAGAGCCAGAACAGCAGGGCTGCTCTTGGCCCATTTCCCTGCCTGGTCCAGTGGATGCAGGAATGCTCCAAGTCCCGTGTGCAGTCTTGGCCACTACTGACTGTAAGGCACAAAAGGAGTTTTCTTGTTTGGTTGTGGTTTTTCCATTGTTGTTGTTGTTGAAAACTGTCTTGAAAGCTTTGTTATTATTGGTGCTATCTGGACAGTATGAAAGAGCAGCCTCTGTTATTGGCCCTGCTGGGTTATTACTCCAGATGTTTTTCTTTACACAGCTGTTAAGCAGGAAGTAGAACCAAAACCAAAGATTGATTTGAACCATTGTTTTGTCAAAAACCAGAACTGAACCTGAATTATTGTCTTCTCTTGACTTCATTGAATTCAGATCATCATTGGCCACAGCTGGATTCAACCCCAGCTCAAACCACACTGAAAAAAGCTCAGAGCCTGACCACACTTTTGAGTAGGTGAGACTTTGAAGGCCAAGAGCCTGCATCTTGTCATGAGTGCAGCTGATGTTACCTTCAAGCCAACAGCAGCTTTTACTGAGCATGTGTGCACATGTACATATTGTTATGTATTTATCAAGTGCTTTAGTGTACACCAGTTTATTTTAATGAAAAACACAGGTTTATATTGCATAATTGGAAGATTAAGGGCAGGCTAAAGAAAGAAGTCTACGTATAGAATACCAAAGTTTTAGCAAATAGGTGTATAGTTTTACTCCGGCAGGACTCACACATCTCAGGAAACTTAGAATTTTAAATTTTGTATATATTGGTTTGCCCCTATTTTCTGAAAGTCAAAAGAACTTGATTGAATGCAGACTACAAACTTGTTCACTACAAACCTAGTTAAACATGAATCTTGTGGGATTAGCTTAATTGTTCCTTAAATAAAAAAGCTACTTTGTACACAGACTACAATTTTATGCTTGCCAGATAAAGAAATGTGAACCTGTCCAGAGACACAGGAATTTGTCTGTGTAGAAGTATCACTGGGCCAACTGTCTTGCCTTTTGTGCGATATTGTGGTGTAAAACATCACTCCACTGGTTTCATTTTACAGAAAATAGTCTCTGTGGTGGCACCCTGTGGGAACTGAAGTATCAAATTCTATTTTCCCTTCAAAAGTCCAACTCCATTCATACCGCGCTCCTGACACCGCGCTCCCGACACCGCGCTCCCCGCGAGCGTCAGGCAGTGCGTGGGCTCGGGGGATGCTGCGGCACGGCCAGGGAGCTGCAGGGAAGCTGTTCCAAGCAAAGCAGGAGGTGCCACTCTTTGCCACGGGAGAGGCTGCCACAGGTAACACCACGGTGTTTGAAAGGAGGGATGATATCCCTGATAAGATTACACAGTAACTAAGTAAATGAGCCAAATATTTTATTATTGCATTTTTAATTTTCAGAGGATTATGTGTCACTTCTGATTAACAGACATTATTACTCTGACTGCAAAGTCTCCTGTTTTTCTTTGGCTTCCCTACTGCCTCCTTGAAAGCAAGGGCTGCTGTAATTAAAGACTTTATTTGTTATATAAATGTAACCATAAAACATGTGGAGTTCCTATCTTCCAGAGCTACCAGACCAAGCAAATAAAGTCAAAATTTCTGCAAGTGTTCTCAAGTGACCTATTCTTTTAATCTCGTTTCCTTTCTTCCTAACCAGTCTTCTCAAAAACCTCTCCATGTCAGGGGCCAATAGTTTAACAAAGGCAATGTGAAGCAGAAAGGAGAGGCTGGCCAGGAACCGCTGGAAGGGAGAAGCTGGGACACTGCTGGACTCTGAACACCGGCAAGTCTCCAAGTCTGCACAAAAATGAGCAACCTATGGGTGAAAACAGCATGGGAAGGTGATTTGAGCAACAAGGTGTCATTCACTCCCTCTTCACTACAAGAAGAGCCATCACCACCCCTGGGCCTTTCACTTCCCTGCATTTAGCAGGGAGCTGTTGCGTTATCCCTGTGTCAGGTAACACATTCCAGCGTGTAGTTCTTGACTACCTCATGGCAGACTCTGCATGTGCTTCCCCTTCACAGTGTCACTGAATGTAGCTCTTGAATTTGTGGTCTCCAGAAATCATCTTCTGAAAGTGGTATTAAAAGCTGCCTGCACTTGAGAGTCTATTGGAGCCCAGCAGGTGCCAAGACAGGTGTGGCTGCAGTATCTGTGTATTGCTGACAAGGTGGTTGCACTTTTAATCCTGAACCTCCTTCATGTTTACCTACTTTGTACCAGAGGGGTGGTGGTGGCTGGTGTTAACTCTTCTGCCACTGGCAGAATGTGGTGCATTTATACATCTGGTGTTTGTTATTGTCCCTGCAATCACATTTAAGTACCCCCAGTGAGACACTCATGCTCAGATTTTCTGCAGGAACTCCTGGGTCACTCCCAGTACACTAATTTATCTGTCACAAAGTGTAAGTGGAAGACACAAGAGGCCAGACTCCAAATCTGAGCGAGCTCTGCAGGGAGCCAGCGCTACTGCTCTGCTCCCCTCTCAGCTCCACTTACAGCAGTGGTTACTTGGCTTGGTTCATGAGTGTCATGTAAAATCCTTATGGGTCCTCACAGTTCCAGTGCTCAGGATTGATGATTCTTTCTTCTCTTTTAGCATCTTGTGAATAACTTAGAATTTTTCATGCTAATGCAACTCCCTCTCTTCCTGGTAAATTGCCTCATTTTGTGCTATTGGAAAGTGCTTAGTCTGGATTGCTTCACTGTGAGTACCTAATGGCTGCTGCTGCTTTCTCTATCATGTGTTTGGGACAAGGGTGAAATATCAGCAGAGAGCTGACACCACTTCAGTCCCTAAAGGAGTGATAGTAGGAACTCCTCCTGTAGTTAGCCTCAAATGACTTTCATCTGTACCACTTGAGCACACAGGATTGTTCCTGCAGTTTAACAGCGTGGCACAGATGAGATAGCAGTGGATGAACACAATAAACATGCAGTGCTAGTGGAGTTCGAAAAGTTTCATTTTTATTTTAACAGTATCAGGGTTTTACCTCTTGTCTTTCCATGCCTGGGAAATCAGGAATGCTTTTGCTCTCAAGACCCTGTAATCTAATACCAGGTCTTGCTGACTTTCACAGTTGAACCTTAGTGCCTCATTTCATGTGTGGTCCCTTTGACTTCTGTAACACTCCTCACAATGGGGTTGGCAGCTCTTGCCCTGGAACCAAGCTGATTACTTCTCTGGGATCAGGGTCTGGCTTTGAGATAAGACACAATCAGGAAAGATGATAAATATTTCAGCAAGTAATCAAATGTGTGAGAGCTGTCTGGTTATTATCTTTGGATTAGTATCTGAGATTAGTATCTGGGAGCAAACTTCAATGCAAATGCATCAGAGTCCCATCAAACGTGATAGTAAATACATGTGGCTGGTAAATCTATTGACTGTTTGTCTAAATTATTTAATGGAAATTGTGGGACTGCAATAGATGGCCCTGCCCTTTGCTGCTCAGCTGTCCTTTCAGCCTTTCATTTCTTTTACACCTACAGTGGGGTCATGATAAATCTTCTACACGTTTTTGAGTAATTTCTCAAGTGCTCTCAAAAAGGGGGCAGCAATTCATTGCTGTTACTCTAGGCAGTTATTACTGAAATCTACAAAACAGTGTTTTGGAATAATTAACCTTAGTTAACCTTAAGCCTTGAAAGATTTTCTGGTGTTGCTCAGCAGCCTGTAAGCTCACAGTTGTGCATCTGTACATTCAGAGCTGTCGCAAGTTCACAAGCCCTGTCTGTTTTACTGATTTCAGCAAAGGCACAGCACTGTACAGCTCAACTTGTAAATGGCGTATCTTGGGGGTTTTTGTTATTATATTTCTGTGTAATACTTTCCAAACTCTACTTTATTGTATCTTGCAGTTAAAAAACCACCTGGATATTCCTTTTCAATTCTTTGGGTTTTTTTAGACTATCTCTAAGCCCTTAGCCTTGCATGTTTTTGTAATGTGTAAGACAGACACAGAGGCTTCAGAAGACTTGTGCAGCTGGCAGCTTTTTGATGATTTCATTTCACAATTCTCTGGAAATAAATGTGGGTACTAATGAGAACAATGAGAAAAATGTCAGTTGTACAAAATATAAGTGATCTGTTCTAGAAAAGTACAAACCCTTCTGTCAGTTCAATTATACCTGTGCATCGTTCTACTTTAGCAGAGTATAAAAAGTAAAGTCTGATGGATGTATGGTAAGGACACAAATGTTTTGATCCAAGAAAACATCATAAATCCTTTACACTAGAACTTCTAGTGGATGTTTTAAAGACTGGGAGATGGGGATATGTCCAGGTGTCCTTTGAACCTTGGGAGATGATTAAAGTGAATGGGTACAAAGCTGAAATGACAGTACTGACCTACATGGAGATAAATGCATGGGATGGGGATTTACAAAAGAGGAACAGCAAGTTCACGAGAATGGCAAGACTGCCATGCATGAGAAATAGGGGAAATGAACATTTACAACTTTCTCCAAGTGGGAAAACTGGTTGTGTGGAATCTTTTTAAATATCTTCTTTCACTGGAAGTAAAATCTTATTTATTTATCTCAAGTAAAATATTCATTTCTCTGCTGGAAGAAAAATAAGAGCCATGGTGAGTTGAAAGAGTATAGCCAGTTACAATCAGCATCTAAGGTCTTCATGAAGCAGTGAAATACTGAGTGCTACAAGGAGATAATCAGTTTTATACATTTTTAAATTAATATGAAATGCTACTCTCCCACTTTCACTGTACAGCCTTGGTTTTAGAATGTCAAGAAAGTATTTGACATTTACAAGAGACTGCAGGCACTAATACAAATCATTTTTATCCATTTATGCATTTTAACCACCATGCTGAGTGAATTGTTGGCTCTGCACAATTAGTCTCTATGCTTCTTGACAATATAACCACAGATTTTCGCAAATTCTATTAATAATGCAAGGTGGAAGCTCTGTTCTCCAAGTCTGCTATTTTGCTTCGAGAAAAACATTTAATTTCTTACAAACCTGATATAAATAGGCCAGCTGACAAGTATCCCAAAAGAACAGAATATGCTTGGAATAGCGAGATTCAAACTGACACATTTTTGGCAAAAAAAA